>PVKB01000520.1:471146-704366 GCA_004027205.1 Ctenodactylus gundi
AAAAAAAAAAAAAAAAAAAAAAAAAAAAAAAAAAAAAAAAAAAAAAAAAAAAAAAAAAAAAAAAAAAAAAAAAAAAAAAAAAAAAAAAAAAAAAAAAAAAAAAAAAAAAAAAAAAAAGCAGTTTGGCCCAGAGAAAAACTTAAATAAAATGTGTATACACATTTACAGATATATTGCGATTTAAACCATGTATATAGTCGTTAAACAATTAAATGAATTGGCTCAGTAAAGTGGGAAGTGTTTCCTACCAATAGGTTGTTATTGCTCTTGTGCTACACAGTACGCACTGACATGGAAACGGTGGTAACTCAGGAACCCAAGCTGCCACACTGCCAGTGTTAGCCCTGCAGAAGGCATCATATGGACAATATGTCACTCAATCCTGAAGGAAAAGCAAAACACCACTACCAAAAAAAAAAAAAAAAAAAAAAAAAAAAAAAAAAAAAAAAAAAAAAAAAAAAAAAAAAAAAAAAAAAAAAAAAAAAGGCTTATGCGCTGTCCCTTACATGTTTGCTTTAAAAAAAAAAAGTACAAGTCCAGTTCACCACAAGTTAAGCGCGACCTGACAAGCAAGTTTAACCACGACGGATAGAGAGCAACAAGCCCAGCATGCACTTACAGCCAGCGCCAAGCTGATCTGTCTGTCACACAAACTGGAACACGAAAATCCAATTTAAGTAAGACTACACTATCATAGTGAAGAAAAAAAAAAAACACGCACAGTAGACTTAGTTTGATACTGATTGATTTTGAGAGTAAAACTCAAGCTGTTCCCTCTTAATACTCTACCACAATTTATTTATTGATGGCTACAATATTACTTACTTTAAAAAGATATTAAATACCTGTATCATGAAATTACATTCTTATTAACAATAAGACATACTGTGTAAGAAAATAGCTGTGTGGTGAAATGTGTCTGAAATACATTTTTCCCTTTCAACTATCAAAACATCCACTCATACTAAAACAAAATCATCCCAACCCACCCCCCTTCCCCTGAAAAAAAGTTAAGAAAAGATGGGGTAGGCTGGGCAAGGAGCAGGGAAGGAAAAGATTTAGCTCTATTAATTACAGCACAGTGATTAACAATGGTTCAAGACAGAACCAACAAGAGTTGGTCAAAAGATGCCTTCGATACACGGCTACAATTAAAAACCAAACTTAGCCACTTTTGGTTCATTGCAGTGAGACCAAAAAAATATCTCTCACATATTCATATAAATACTAGACTCCAGCTCTATCATTATTATTTTTAAAAGGGGCGGGGATTTCTGTTTGTTTTTGCAAGGCCTAGCTACCTTATTACAATTTACGTTTGTTCTGCAACAACTACAAGAGGTAGGCATAAAGCGTGAAAAAGTTTCTCAGTCAGTACCTCACAGTGGGTGCTCACTGTATGCTGCCAGTCACTTTAGACACAAAAGGTCATGACCTTCTAGTCTTTTTTCTAAACTCTCAAATAAACCTGTTGTCAACTCCCCGATACGTCCTAAAAGAGTGTACTTACAATTAAGAAACTTTCTCTACTAAAGGACACTGTCATAGTGTTTGTTGCAGAGCACTTATATGTATATATATTTATTTGTTTGTTTAAAAAAATAAACAACCAACAACAACAATAATAAAAAACCTGGGTTCCTAGAATCAATTCTCTTGATTCTCTCTACTTCCATAAAATAAAGTATATACCATTTGGCCAAGACTACAGATGTGTTTTTTTTTTCTTCCCCACAGATGCAAGTGCCATGCAAAATAAATTAAAAGACAGATACCAAAACATACATGGGATAAAACTACTGAAGGTAGATCTTTAAAAGCATTTATATAAACATAATTTATAATACTTTTTTCCTTTATACACAGTCCCAAGCTGTAGTTATACATCTAGAATTTCTTCCGCTGTACCTCCACAGCGCAATCTATAGCGACCAGTTCTCCAGCTTATAGTGGGGTCCCATAATGCCGATAAAAAAATGTATATTGTCATGGATTCACGGATGAACCAAGCCACTGCATAATCAAGTTTTGAAAAACACAGCGTCCCACCCTAGGAATTAAAAACAAAGAAGAGTAAACTAAGTTATTCATTGTCAGAATAAAGGCACAGCTTAAAAATGAAATGTGTGGATCTCATTCTTCTAGGTATACTCAATAAAATCAAGTCCTCATCTTTGGCTAATGTAGCCGTCATGCAATACCACTGAAAACAATGTAAATTATTAGTAAAACTAGCATTAATGTATTTGCTAACCTAACACATTTCTGGTTTGAATATTTGTTGTTATAACATCACGTCTCTGAAGCCTTAATAAAAGCGACCTTATAACTGGTTGAAAGTTGCAAATCAGGTTAAATTGTGTGTCAACATTCCAAGGGGAAAAATAAGGTTTAAACACAGTATTAGCCTTCCACGGGAAGTCGAAGAAATGGTTCAGTCAGATTTGCTCAACCTTTGCAAAACTAGAAGCGTTTGTTCCACCAGATGACTGCCCACCTTTTCATGCCTAACCACATACCTGTACACCCCTGAGTTGAATGTAGTCAAATATAAACCACGCCAGGCAATGACACATGAAAAAGACCATGATGTCCCATCTGAACACGTGGTGGGCTGCCCATCCAATGATTAAGCTGGCAACAAAACATTCTGAAATTGGCTCACAAATTATTGTAGCAGGAAGCATGTTGATTCGTAATTTGGTCCATCTAGAAAAGTAGAATTTTCTTTTTAACAGCTTAGTGACAAGACCAATCAATTTTTTCCCAAAATGATCAATTTTCTACATTGTGATACAAAGGTTCTCTTCTTTGAAGAGTTTTGAGTTTTGTTTTGATGACTCTCTATTTGGTGTATTTAAAATAGTTTATGAATTGATTTACATGGTGCAGTGCAGGAAGTCTGAAAATGGAAATCTGCATTAAAAAATTCTTGGGCTCAATCAGACATATTCCTGTAAACCCTGCCTTCCTGGGAACTGAGGTAGGAGAATCACAAGTTTGAGAACAGATTGGGCAACTTTGTGAGACCCAGCATCCAAAAAAGATCTCAATGTCTCTCTTTATGATTATTTCAGTGTTAGCAAAGGAGCATATCCAAAGATTCGGTTTATTTTAATATAGAATTTAAACTCTATTTTCTGGAACTAAACAACAAAAATCTGACCTTCAAATATTTTTTTAAATCATGTTAATCCATACAGAAATTACCCTGCCCCTTTCAGTATAAAAAACCCACCCACACAAAAAAAGATAGTCAATTTACCTGATCATTCTGGACTGAAACTGAGAAATCGAGTATGAACCAGAGTTTTGCATTGCAACTTGAGTGGACATTGCAAACCTCCAACCTCTGAAAATGAAGACAATTTTAAATGACCTACAGTGGTGGCCACAGGGAAGCCCAACTGGTCATGCTTTCACTCATCATGGAAAGAATAGGCAACTCTGCTGGTAGTCAAGGCAAACATGCTACCTACAGATGCCCCAGCAATTACACTGGCCTGAGACAGCAGCATTTACCCAGGGAAAAGAGCAGTCATCATTCTGTAAGGATTCAACACACCATGATTCTGCATTTAGTAGTTCATTATTTTCTGATCACTACTGTTTCCCCCTAGTGAAGGTGTATGCATGCATGTGTATGTGCATATGTGTGTACTCAACAACATTCAAACATATGTGTTATGTTTCCCACCGGAGTCAGGAAATCATGAGCCCCATGAACTCCATTATCAGAGAATTTTAGAAGCATACTTCCAGGGCTGGCGACAGACGCAGTGACAAGAGCGCTTGCCTAGGAAGAGTATGGCCTCGTGTTCGATCCCCCAGCACCACATACTAGCTGCGGGTGGCACACGCCTGCAATCCCAGCACTTGGGAGGCTGAGGCAGAAGGTCTGCCTTGAGTTCAAAGCCAGCGTGGGC
This sequence comes from Ctenodactylus gundi, assembly GCA_004027205.1. Taxonomy (NCBI): domain Eukaryota; kingdom Metazoa; phylum Chordata; class Mammalia; order Rodentia; family Ctenodactylidae; genus Ctenodactylus; species Ctenodactylus gundi. Next base: position 475,073 of record PVKB01000520.1, read on the forward strand.
TACATAGTGAGTTTAGAACCAGTCTGGACTAGAGTGAAGCACTGTCAAGAAGCATACTTCTATTTTAAAAGCACTTTTAAACAAGTCACACACAGAAGGTTAAATATAGCAATGATTAAGATGTGATACGCATATGCACCAATTCCCCAACTTGAATTATTTTGTATTACAAATATGCAAATAGAAATAACAACTATGGAAAAAAGAGAAAATTCCTGCAGTTGGCTTCGCTGATACTCAAGAGTTTTGCATATCGTTTTGAAATTAATAAAAAGGCACATAGGAAAAGTATTATCACAAATCAAGAATGACCATGAAAATTTTTTTAAAGATTCTGTGTTTTTAGTTAATTATTATACAAGGCAATGATCTCCCTTTAAAATTATATCTATCTTAGATGATACAGAAGTGCTAAGTTAGTCATAGAAATCAGTAGGTGGCTTCTTAGCAGAGTCACCAAATAATTTGCTGAAATTTCACATTTTGAAAGGACAACCCATTAAATTTTCACCTACTGGCTTATAATTACAAAGACAGCTTCAATTCTTTTAAAACACATAGAAATTCCTGTCTATACAAATGAAAACGCAAAATTACAGACAAGCTTCTTTCTAATCACTTCAAATACTATTGATTTGAATACAGAGAACTCAGGACATTTATTTGTTCCATCAATGCATACCTAATAATCAATACAAATTGCTTTGGCAAAATTATTAACCTATTTTGTACTCATCAGCAAGACTTTAAGAAAAAAAGTTTTAAAAGTCCTAATCCACCATTTGAAATAGGAAGAACAAGCCAACAGAAGTTAAATACTAGAAATGCTATGTCTTTATTTATTTATTTTTTACTAATTTAGTTTCCTTACCGGTCAGCTATTGCTTTGGCCATAAAGTAATCTTCAGCAATGTACTGGGCAAAGGCTATGAGTCCTCCTGCTTGGTCTAGCACATCTTTCCTCATTAAACAAGACATTCCTGTCACACATTTGAAACCAGTTACATTGGCAGAGATGTAGGACCTTGGGTGGGAAGTGCCAAAATACACCTGTTCAAAAAACAACAAACACACACACACATACACACATATTACTTTTCCGAGTGGTTTTCTTTAAATATAGTTGAATGAATATCCTATCATTCTTCCATAAACCACCTGAATAAAGATCGGTATATAGTTGTGATTACCTGTAGCAGGCAGTTAGTAATTTATTTGGCTAAATATTCTTGTTATCGTCATGACCAAGAAATATCTACCTCTGAAGACACAGACTATCCTCAAATAAATCTTGTCTTCTCTAAAACTGTCAAATGCAAAGGTTTATCCAAATGACTTGGATACAAAATAAAGAGAGATTAAAAAATTAGCCAGACACTAGAAAATTAATAACTATTCAACGTAGCCAGCTTTCAGGATGCTTGTGTACGCACAGAGGTGCACGTGTGTACCCATGCGCTGTTGTGCCCACGCATGTACGCTGGTCTGCATGTATTGCCTGGAGACCTACCCACCTTCAAGACGATGCTACTGCTAGACACGCTTCACTGCCAGGTGCTCTCTGTCCGTGAGCAGTGAGATTCTTCCCACTTTCACTAATTTTATGTTCTACTATATCTTTCAGGAAATACAGCAGATACTGCAATTCTATCTCTCACTTCTTACTGACCTTTTTTAAATAGACTCTGAAGTCATCAGATGATGGCAAGCTGATAGATCAATGATAGAAGAGGACTACCCCATTCTACTTATTTGACACACAGGGCTGTTTATTACCTGTATCTCCGACAGACTGCCCTCTCTCATTAGCTTGAAATACAGCGCAGTGATCTTAACAATGGCAGTTATGAACACAGTAAAGAATAAGAGAATTTTAAGGGTCAACTAAGAATAGGACTCTTGCTACCAACCCTAACCTAAGACCAGACTCCACTGATCTGCAGAATATGTGGGTAAGACAGAATCAAACCTAGTTTCTAAGACCAGAACCATACATCTAAACCCCCAAGCCCTTACTAAAGTGAGGGTTTAGGGTGAGCTGGGACTAGGAGCCAAGGTGAGAATGTCTTTAGCCTAGACAGATTCTTGGTATCTCCACTCGTTCTAAGTATGGCAGAGTGTCTTTGGAGAAAGCTCCACAGAGCAGGCCTATTTTGAGAAATGCATGTATGAACTTGGCTATTTCTAAAAAACTACAACGTGGTAGACAAGAATGCACAGCATTTTGTTTTAAAACAGATTATCTTGAGTTCCTTTTACTAACCAAAAAATCCAGGAATTTAAGATTAAGGATTTCTTACAGCTGAACCCTTCGTACAGCACAGGACTCCTAGCACTGTAGGAGGCCACAGAGAAGGACAAGTTCAAGCCCAGTCACTAAGCTTAGTGCCTTAGCAACACTCTGTCTCCATAAAACGGGGCTGTGGAGGATGCAGCTGACAGTCAAGGTCCCGGGGTTGATCCCCAGTAAGGAAGAAGGAAAAAAAGGTAATTATTGCAGTAGGATACACACACACACACACACACACACACACACACTCAGGATCATGATTTAAGTTGCCAAATCTCAATTTATTTGTATTCTTTCAGATATGAATCAATCATAGATTTCAATTCAAAACAATACAGATGCAGATAGGCTTAAGAGGAAGTTGCAATATTTAAAAGCTAAAATTATGTATCCTTTCTGTTGTGGTCAGCATCTGAAATGTCCCCCCAAAGCCTTAGGTACCTTTGGATACTGTGTGCTGTTTGGAGGTGGGGCTGGCAGGAAGGGGCAGAAGCTTGGGGCCTGACCTGGAGGGGCGTGTGCTGGTTCTGCCCTTCTGCGTGTGGCTTCTCTGGCTCCAGCCCCACTGGGTGTTTCACCATTTCTAGCCATCCACCATGAATGGACTGTGACCTTCTGAGACTGTGAAGTAAAACGTATCTTTCCTCCTCTAAAGTTGTGGATGTTGTGTACACTACAACAACAAGTAACTAAAACAGAAATACACCCTGAAGATGAGTTTTTCTCCTTAAATGCTTAATAGTGCCAAAACATGCATAAAAAAGACATGACAAAAATGAGATATAATTTGTTTTTAGAGTAATATGTCAATTATGTTTTTAATAAGGCATCCAGAAAAAAATAGAACTCAGAGTGCCAAGATATTAAAACAAAAACAAATAAATCTTCATAATTCCTCAAATTAGCTGGATAATGATTTTGTTGCTGTTATTTTTGTTTTGAAAAAAAAAAATTTGGTTGCTGTTGTTTGGTTTTTACTTTTCCATTATTTATAGGAAAGGCCTAATAAAATAGCTCAGTGGTAAAACACTTGCCTCACAGGCATGAAGCATCAAGCCCTAGCACCAAAAAGAGAAGGAAAACCTAAAATAAATTTCTCAAAAAATCAAAAGGAAATCAAATGGATTTTTATAAGGACTTGGGTGAACAAAAGTTTTTGTATATCGTAGATACTTTCTAATATGTTAAAAAAATGTTCTCAGTTTGAATCTTTGCAAGAACGTGACTATGTTCTCTGATGCAAGCAAACTCTACAGAATGAACTAATTCTAGGACCGCACAGGAGGACCACCATGAGGTCACACCCCAGCGTTCAGGTGGAAACAGCACCACAAGACGTTTCCTGCATGCAGCTTTTCACATTGAGATGCGTCTACTCACTGAGGGAGCTAAGAATTTCCTCACCAAACAAAACTGCTGTTCTTGCTTTGAGGATTCTAGCTCTCAGCAGGCTGCCAAGCAGCCAGTCTCATCCACACCCAACACACTTACCTGTTCTAAAGTAGCAGCAAAGCCCTGTCTGTCTGCTACGTAAGGCAGCCCATGAACCAAGCCTACTTTTTCTGTCATTTGATTGACCATGTCCGTTAGTGTGTCTGGAATTACTAAAATAAAAACAAGAGATGGAGAGAAGGGAGAGAAAAAAGAAATACATTTCAGTAAAAGGCCCACTAATGCAACATACATTTTATGAACCGTTATGAATTATAGTAATAATGAATTTTTTTAAATATTTGGGTTGAATGAGATGACTCTCAGTCACTTTTCTGAGAACAAAAAATTTCAAAATGGCATAATTTATCATAAACTAATTTATTCTATATACTTTCAGCCCAGCATATACCTAACATGTGACGGGTGGGGAATACCTTGAAGAGACAGCCCCTTTCCCCTATCCAGTCAGAGCCCCTAAAACACAGTAAGGATAATGTGCTCCATGAAGAAGGTTCAGGAGCAGAGATCAGAGGACTCAGCTCTTTACTCTCCACTACGCTCCATGGGACTCACACGCATCAGCATCAGATCTCACAGAATGGCCAATGGGAGCGGAGCAAGACTGTATTTGACAGAGATTTCTATACTGAGATGTGTAACAAATATATGACAGTCGATACGACAGCAAGTGTGAAAAGTGAGCATGATCTGTGACCATAAATTTATAGACTGGTAATAATCCTGTTAATTTTCAGAAGTGCATTTGAAAGTAAACAAAACCTTTAAATCAGTGTCCTATCTTCAAACAGAAAATATCGTATTTTGTTACATAACTTCACTTTCTATTTCCTTCTAGTTATTAAGAATTAAGCCTACTACACTGAATGCAACTGTACTGGACCTTCCAGAACCACTGCTCTGTCCCACAAGAGGATACCTGCTCATGTTTGGAGACATTTTTGACTTCTCCAACTGAGAAGGGGGGTTGCCAGTGGCATCCACGGGATGGAGGTTGCAGTAAGTAGGATTTAACAAAGTATTGCGGGATATAAATGAAAATGCAAATTACAGCCAAGCGAGGTGGTGTATGCCTACCATCCTAGCACTGTGGGAGGCTGAGGCAGGAGAATCACAAGTTTAAGTCCAGCCCGGGCAACTTAGCAACTCAGTGAGAACTTGTCTTAAAAAATAAAGGCCTTGGGTTTAATTCCCAGCTCCCAGCACCCATCTCCGACCCAAAGCAAATTGTAACTTGAGGATATAAAGAGTTTCTTGCTAAAATCATTAAGTAAACATATATATTGTAATAAATACATGTATCGTAGCAAAACCTGTACTTAATGGTTTCTGTCCCTTCTGTGGTAGTATACTGTGCAAGCAACAAGAGATTCAAACACAAGGTAAGTGTGACACAAACAAAGGAAAAATTACACACACACCAGAAAGCTTGTAGGCTGTATAATGGACCATGATTCTTTCCAAAAATGACATTTTTGACTTCTACAACTGAGAAGGAGGTTTGCATGTTTCTTCAAAATGAAAACATGTTAAAATACATAAAACATCCTAGGATAGGAATAAAAAAATCAAAATCTTACTAAGATTTTGATTATTGAAATAATCATGAAATAAATTGCTAGGCAAAAAAAGAATTGATAAAATTGTGTTTGAATTGACACCAAATGAAGTTTAGTGAAATAACTATGAAAACTCTCACCTCTTATTCCACTATCACAAATCCATATAAGATCATATTTTGCAACTTCATATCCTGGCATTAAATTATTAATTTTAGGATTAATGCCAACCTTCTTGCCACCTAAAAATAGAAAGGCACAGCAAGATTTTAAAATTTAAAATTCTATTATAAACATACATGGTAGAGAAAAGCAAAAACTATTTTCATAATTAAAATAATTAAAACATACTTTAAAATTACATTCGCTCATAGTTATATATCAAGGAAAAAAATACCTCATTCTCAAAAGCTAGTGATACCACTTATCTTTGAAAATGTATGGTTTCAGTTTCCTAATTCTTAAATTATTGCATTAACAGTGTGAATCAATATTTACTGGTAATTGTACAGCAGGATGACTATAGTTACAACAGTCACAAGCTGAATATCTGAAAGTTGTTGGTAGATTTCTCAACACAAATACAGACGAGGTAAGGCAAAAGTTTGATTTAGTCATCCACAATATATTCATATTTCAAATCATCATACTGTACACCATAAAAGTAATACAAAAAAGTTGTGTGACTCATTTTGAAGCTATGATAACTAAATGAGCATGGTGAAACTGGTCATTGACTTGGAACAGAAAGTTCACATCAGATCTATGTTTAAAAGAATGTTTTTAATGGGAAATACACCCCTCCAAGTCTTTGGAATAAGCTCATAGGCTTTGGGGGAAAAATACACTTTTTGCAACATAATAAAAGTGAATTCTATCACTTACTCCCAATTAGTCAATGACACAGAAAAGATACACATTGAAAATATACTCATGTCTGACTGTTGAGAAAAAAAAAAGTAACCTTTTGGGTTTTATTCATCAGACGTTAAAAAAAAAAAAACTTTTCATAACCTTTCTCAAAGGAATGTAAACATCTTTCATAACAAAAACATGTGTAGAGCTAAAACATGCTACTGACTTCAATGGGTGACCAGTGACTTAATCTAACACTGATACTTCACTTTATCAAACCAGAATGATTAATTAGAATCTGTTATTTACCTATAAATAATCTAGCATCCACATTTGGATATTTTCCAAGAAGCTTCTTACATACATCAATGGCAGGATCATCATGATCTTGTACACAAAGGAGAATCTCATACTGGTCAAAGAAAAGGATGCAAATTAACTTCTTACAAAAGCAGTTAATATTGGCATTTTTAGATTAATCGAAAAACATAAGAGAAACAAGCAATTTTACATAAAAGAAACTATTTAATGAAGGTAAACTCTTAGGATAACAAGTGTGGCTTTTACACGAAGGGAGATGGTCTAGGATGGGCGCCTATTTGCAAGCAGAAGGGACAGGGAGGAGACTAGGGTGCTGGAGGTGGAGGTGTTGCCCCCCTCACCCTCACCCCCCGCAGCAGAGCCTACCAGGTGAACTAGACCATGGCCTTCTCCATGGCCTTCATCATGGAACACTTATTAACTGCTCACAGGATGCCCAGCAGAGTAAAAAGTAACATTGAAAGGAAGCAAAATAAATATATGCTCTCTGCTCTATAAGCTTTGTCCCAGAACTTAATGTTGTCATTTCATGAAGGTGTGAGAATGACCAAATCTCACTGTATCAGGCTTAAAGGACAAAATGAGATTAGATCTCTTTTTTTTGTTCTGAAATAGAATTCGATTTCACATTTATCATTCTAAAAGCATGCTTTGTTGCTCTTATAACTGTCAAAATACCCAGGATTTTCTTTTGCTTGGTACTGTTTGTCAGAAAGTCGTTTCATAAAGCATTTTAAATGGCGGTGTCAAAATCATCCTAGCATATTTATTTTAAGAGGAGAACTGGACCCTATTCTTAGACTTCTAAATCAGAATCTCTGGGGGGTGATTCTGACACACAGCCAGGTTTATACAATCTGGAACTACATCTCTAGGTTACCATTTAGTAAACCCCACTGAATGTTTATTGTTTGCTTTCATGTACAAAAATGTTACTCTACTGTTATGTACCACTGAAATAGTTTTTCAAAGGTGGTGGTATGTTTATGCTGACTCAAGGATAGATTTCCTACCAAATCCTTTTTCTAAGACTGGTTGAATATTCTTAAGCACAGAAGGGAAGTTAATCACACTCATGAACAAATAACGAAACTTTATGCATAAAAAAAAATGAAAAGAGCCTAGACATGACATTGTGAGTATCTCCTACACAGGGCAACTCAGATAATAAGAAAGCTAGTGTCACTAGCTTCAGCTGGTAAGTGCACACAATGGAATGGTGGAAATGAAATATTTACAATGCCTTTGAGCAGAAATACATTGGCTATTGTCACCATGTATTTCATCAAAAATTTACACTAAAATTTTGTGTCTGACCCCAAAAGAACCAAGGCTAAGGTTAGTGAAAGTTTAGTTACTAAGATTTGCTTTCAAGTGAAGAAAATTTTTTCAACTAATAAGTAAGTCACAATGTATATCCTATCCAATATCTACCTGTTCTGACAACTGGCCACAATTGCCTTTCGCTAGTCTCCAGAGACCAGATAGAAATCTAAGAATGGAAAGAAGTTAATTCCTAACACACTTTCTAATTGAATAAAAATTAATTTGCATTGCCCAAAAAATGTGCAGATTCTGAAACACACAGGCTTGTGTTTGTTTTTGATATTAAAATAACACCAAATTGGAAGCAGCATTTCAAGCTATTCCTCACAGTGTCAGATCATAACAGAGAATCTTCATCTCCCAGCTATGGCGTCCTGTCTATCTTCACAGTCAGGTCAAACACTTTATTTGCTACGAATCTCTTTATTAAAATAGTTAAATATTCCAATTACTTCAACTGGCAAAATACAAGACATTAAAATGGTTAAAGGCTTTCCCCTTAGGTAATGCAAAAAATTTTTTTCAGGTTTTTTACACTCTCAAAAGAATAGGGCATAAACATAAAGATTCAAAAACATAGTATATATAAAAATATACCAGTAAGGTGTTTCAAGAAACCATTTATTTAGTGAATCTGCAAAGGATGTGACAGTCAACTCTATGCTAAAGAAGCAGTCCAAGCATATTCACCTGGCAGGCCTCCTTCAAATCTGAGGAAGACTGCTCTCCAAATAACTAACCAAAATAACGTTTATTCTTTCTTTTCAGTGATAGGACTGGATAGGTTGAAAACAACACTGATATAAAAAACTTACAAACTAAGAATACTCAACTCATTTGACGTTAAGAGTATCTGAAATTGCAATAATAATAATCTTTCTTGAATTTGCAAGGAAGTATAGATGTATAAATAACAAACCTAAATGTATATTTCAAAAATTTCTTTTTATATACATGAAGCACACACCACTAAGCTACATATCAATTCCCCAAAACATTTTAATATTGGAATCAATTACACTGTATATCAAACAGGCCTTGAAACAACTTGAGTTATTTATAAATATTTTATCTTCGTGCTTACAGGAACTTTTATGTAACACTTGGGTTAATACACAATATAAATTCTCTGATAAAATGGATTTAGACCCTGAATGCCTACAAAATTTGCTCGTCCAGAAATATGCTAGTTTCTTTTCTCTGAGTAACTTTTAAGTTAAAGAATATGCCAGAAAGGGAATATTTTTAATAAGACAACAGCTCTGAATTCAAAGTTTTGAAGATAGAGTTAAATATTTGTTATCTATTCTCAACAACTAGATGTTTCATAGTTTTTCAAATTTATCTGATAAATTCCTAATCTTTTAGACTGCATTGTACTAAAAGTAATAATGACACTTGGGCCTGACCATTTAATTATTTCTATTTTTAATACTGATGCTTTGTTAGAGGGTTATTTGGTTAGAATAAAAATGTTTGTAGGGCTGGAGGAATGGCTCAGCGGTTAAAGGGCTTAAGCAAGCGCTAAGTCAAGTGCTAAGTACCCAAGTTCAATTCCCCATAAGCTGGGCACGGTGGCGCATGCCTGTAATCCCAGCACTCGGGAGGCTGAGGCAGGAGGATTGCCCTGAGTCGAAGGCCAGCCTGGGCTCCATAGTGAGTTCAGAACCAGCCTGGACTACAGAGCGAGACCCTGTCTCAAAAAAAAAATTTGTAAAGACAGCTACACCATTAACAACAAGAGTTCATAACATGGTTTTGAGCTTACAACATTTTAAATTTGCAGTTCTCTATTTGCAAATAATACCCCCCAAAACCATGACTGCCACAGCCACATTCAGTTAGTAACTCTAACAATTAACTTAAAGAATTCTTCATATAACCAGAAACCACTTCATACACAGGTGAACTCAGCTAGCCACTTTAGATACAGAATACTACATCTAAAACGTACGCCTACAGCGTCTCCCTCCCAAACATCTATCTGAAGCCAAATGAGTATTCAATTCTATGAAGAATGAATTGTGAAAATTTTCTCCTTCTCATATTTCCCCCAAAGAGCATGTACCAACAGAAAAGTCAATTTATAAGATACTTAATGCACAGACATCTGTCAGGACAATGAGTAGAGTCTCGCCCAAACTGGCACCAGAAGTTCAACAAGTACAAGTCATCTTGTACATACCCAATAAAATTCTAAAACTTTAACATACGTTCCAATTTTTTGTTTGCTCGAAATGGCCTATGATGTTCCAAAACAAATAGAGAAAAATTTTATCTACAATAAAGATGTTTTCATACACTTGTAAAATGGCATTTGCACGACAAAAAACACACATGAAGTGTGGCAGGCGTGGCAGCCAGGTGGATGTTTATTTTGTGACTATCAGCCCCCTTGGTGACAGAGATAATCTCATCTGTTCACACTGATGGGTGGGGCTTTGGTGGGTTAACTTCAGTGTCTTGTGGAACATCTGCTACTGTATTTGGTTTGTAAAAGAATGAATATTGTGAAATCACAACTTTCCTGTTGATTACAGGTACTTTACACTTTTCCACTGTCCTCCAAATTTTCTATATACATAACTAACCATAATGTTATAACAGAAAATACAACTGTCTACTAAAAGAAAACCAAAATAATCTCTCGCATCTCATTTTATAATGAGCATCAAAGCAGTTTTCCCCTCAACGAATTTATTTTTTTCCCCAAAGAATTTAAATGCCTCAGCAATATAACGTAAATGGAAAAATGCCTAGGTGAAAAGAGAGCTCTTGAGATAATCTAAATTACAGAGAAGATTGCATTTGGAAGAAGAAATTAATTTTCAATTCATCCCAAATGTTCACAATTATCAGATACATATGCCCCTCACGATATTTTTTAAAAATCTTTCTATAATTGAAGTGCCTAGTAACTTCCCATCACTTGTCAGATCACAAGGACTACAGTATGAACACACCCAATGTCTTTAATTGACTGAATGGGCAACCGTAGGATGATGATTTTGCTTTTTGTTTTTTGGCACAGAGTATGGCTCTGTAGACCAGGCTCATCCTGCACCCACTCTAGAGCCCAGGTTGGCCTTAAACTCATGTCAACACATCTGCTGTGAGTGGGATATGCCACGAAACTCAGCTACATTTTTTTTCTTTTTTATTGAGACTGAGGCTGATCCTGAACTCACTATGTAGCCCAGGCTAGCCGAACCTTCATGGCAATCCTCCTGCATCAGACTCCCGGGTGCTGGAATTACCTGGGTTATGTGATACTGGCGAACTGAATTTAGGGCATTGTGCTTGCGAGGCAAGCACTCGAACCGCGGTGCTTTTCTCCCAGCCCTCAGCTAATTTTACATGGCACTGGGGAATTGACTCCAGGGCCTTGTGCATGCTAGGCAGAGGCTCTGACCACCTAGCTATGCTTCCAATCCAGGGTAATATTTTTAACACTGAAGAGTGAGATGATTCCAATCAATGCTCTAAGATTTCCTCCTAATAAGTAAAAAACAATTTTCCTTTGTGTTGATTTACATAATCTGGGCCTTGAAAAACTTCCGTTTTCTTCCATTACAAAGCTTATTTTACAATTAATTATTCTGCATTAGAAAAGGCCATGTTTTACATTTCTAATTTTTAAGAAATCAAGAATATAAAAGTGAATCTTATTTTACAAGTGACACATTTGATGAAATAGATAATACAGGCATATAACTTAAATCTCTAAATTTATTTTAAAAATATACACAAACTAGAAGAAATAGAATTTCTTAGTTTAAATTAGCTACCAGTAACTCCAAAACTTATGACATGGTAACATAAGTTAAACTAAAAATAACTGAGTGATAACTCGTCTTGCATCAGTGTCTCCACTATTCTTTTCATTGATGCTACCAAGAAAAACAAGGGCTAAAAGGAAAGAAAGAAGAATGTGAAAACCAGCCACCATGACAAGTGTGTCATGTGTACCACCATCCCGTTTCTGCCTGTGTGGGTTACACTGTTCTAAGGAAACTGGGAGAAGGGCAGGATTTCCAATAGTAAAAATAGCTGTGATAAAACAGAAGTGACAGGGTAAAAATTAAGACAAACTGAAGAGAGACTACAAAGGGAAAATTAGACTGCGCGGAGAAACAAGCAGATGAAAACATAAAAGACACGCTCTTCTTCTAAGTCATCTGTGACCTTTAAGAAGCAGCATCCCAAATGGGCAATTTATGAAGCTGCAGTGACAAAATCAAGGAATACTAAGGTCTCCCCACAAAACTAGAGGTGCATATTAAAAGGAAACTATAAAAGGAATATTTCTATCTCAAGAAAATGGGACATCCTCCAACAGAGAGTACACTGAACTTATAGATGTACTGATTATGCAGATAAATGGCCATGAAAAATACAGTTAGGCATTAAAATCCGAACAGTAATTAAAAATTAGATAAGATGAAGTCCTACCTTGCCATTAATTATAACCTATTTTTGGATCAAAGCCTATTTCTTCGGGGGAGTCATGCTTAGTTCCAGCTGCCATGCAACCCCTTTCCGACCACTGCACACTCTTTCCTTACTTCCTACTGTTCACATACACTTCGCAAAGAAAAAGACTTATATTCAAGCCAGGCCTGGTGGGAAAGGTCCGTAATCCCAGCACTCTGGGAGGCTCAGGCAAGAAGACAGCAAGTTCAAGCCCAGCCTAGACAATTTGGCAAGACCATGTCTCAAAATTAAAGTCAGAAAGACCCTTCATACTCCTTCCCCAACACCATCACTGTCCTGTCACTACTACTATTACTGACGTTAAATTTTATGAGGCCAATATGGTGAGTTTTCAATAGCACTGAACTTCCTAAGTGTTTATGTTCAGGGAAGGAAACCATAGTCCAGTCCATTCCTAGTGAGTAGAAAACTGTACTGACCTTGGGATAATCCAATTCAAAGAATGTTTCCAAGTTGTTGATGAGGTTAGGATCTACCCCTTTCAGAGGCTTCAGAAGAGAGACGCCTGGCAGCTTGCTGTATGGCTGCTTGTCTGTTGCTTTCTTGTTAAGGTGTAAGCGGCTAAAAAGCAAAAAACACATTAATTATTCCTAGAGAACATATTAATGCCAAACCAAATAAATCACATACAATCTATCAATACACTACTGTATGTTAAGTTGGGTATTTTCTTAAGCTGATGATCTTTCCAAAGCAGATCTAAGATTGAAGGAATGTAGAACCAAGTAAACTTCCCCTTTAGAAAAACAAGAACTAAGCAGAAAGAATGTTTCCAAGAAGACTAGAACCTCAATTACTCTGTTTACGCTATTGCTGTGCTCAGCGCTTAAGTCCATGGCACACAAGGAGGAGGCATTCAGCAAACGCATAGGGAAGAAATTAATGACAGTGTCAGGGAGTACACATTCCTGCCCTTGCTCTAAACTGTCATCAGCATGCTCAAAGAACTATATATATAATATATAATATATTTAAAAAAAAGACTCCTCATCTAAATTAGGAAGATACAGCAGGATAAGAATGAGAAAATCCCCTAAGAGTCCAGGTAACACACATTCAAAGTGCCCAGAAACCTATGTGGAGGCAGGAAAGTGGAACTCCCAGTATGAAGAAACACAGTAGGTGGGGTGGGACAGATGAAAGTTGCAAATAAGAAAAACAATATCAAGCTGGGCGTGGCGGCCCAGCCTGTAGTCCCCACACTGGGGAGGCTGAGAGAGAACTGCCTAGAGTTCAGGACCAGCCTGGATGGCAGAGTCTCAAAAAACAGAAAAAAAGGATCTCAATAATGAGGAGAAAAAACTTGTCTATTAATGACATTGGAACATGCAGCAGAGCCGTTTGTTCACCGACAAGCTGGCTGAGGCTCTCCTGCCAGTCTATTCCCAGGGTGCTTCAGCACACTGTTTCTGAAGAAGAAAGCCCTGCCAGTCAGAAGACAAGACAGCATGTGTCCCAGTTAACACCAGGCTGTCAAAACAAAAGATGGCATTCAGCAGGATGGGAAGACTTTTAAAGGAAGTCACTGGAGATTTTCTCTGTACTTCTCATAAGCACTTCTCATAATCAAGTTTCCAAGTACTCACAGTAATCAGACCTTAGACCAATGATGGGTCCATCTGCAAGAGGTCCTAAGACACACGTTTTCCCACATTTTAACATCTTGATATCAATAGCTTCTTTTAATTGCTGCCAGCCAGATGGCAGTTCTGACACTATCATGAAAACCAAACAATAAGACCTTCTAAGATGATTTTTTAAAAAAGCCACTAGTGTCAATGCATCTTTGATTCAAAGAACTTCACTATGAATCTATGAATGTCTTCCCGGAGCACATGACTACCACCATCTAGACCAGGCGCTACAAAATCACCCAGTTAATTCAGGCAAGCGTGTGCCGCAGTCAACATCTAATGTTCAGATATGGCCATAGAAACCTCTTCACAGAAAGGAAGCAGGTCATCCACAATGGAAAATTTTAAGTGGACAGGAACTTAAAGAACAAGGTGGTATTAATTTCTGAACCATAATACCAAATGCTGGAAAATAAAGCTACACAAGGTATGCTTTGGTCCAGAAGTCGCTTTTTACTGGTTTGCAATGAAAGAAATCAAGAGAAAGCTTCTGGGAACTTTCACGACAATGTGTCATCACCCTGATACCTCAGCACATGGTCAGCAATTTATTTTTACTGTAGTTATACCAAAATATCGCAGTCCATCGCAGATTAGAAATTTTTAAAGAACTGATTCCTTGTCACAGATAGTTTGGAAAATATTAATGTCCAGAGTTTACCGAGAGGGCTACACAGACACAAAACGTAACCACAAAAATTACCACATTCCCGTTTCAAAAAAACTGCAGACCATATATCTGGAGAAACCCACCCAATACAGAACATCTGGATTATATCACACATTTAACTGAACCAGTAACATGTTCATATGGTTGAAATCACTAGATTTTTAAGTATATACAAACCAAAATGTACATTCACACAATTACATACGCTGACACTACACACATACACATATACTACCTTATCCATTTAAATTCAAACATGTTAAGCATGTTTGAAATACATAATTGAACAGTTTGGGAGAAAATAATGAAGCCCCAACATCAGAAATCAGGGGAGACTCCACAATGAGTGTGTGCTGGAGTCGACACCTTCCTCAGGCCAATCTGGCAGTTCTGGGTGACCTGGTGAAGGAGACAAGCCTGGCACGAGAATGATGGAAGTCTGTCCTGAGAGCCCTCTGTACATCTGGAATCCCTGAGTGGCAGAGCAGAGAAATCTCAGCACCCACAGCAAGCTACACGTGCTGCTCATCTTCCATTCAGTCTTGAGAAAAAAAGTCTTCCTGGAAAACACCTCACATCAGATAGGTATGGGGCCCAGAATGCAAAGTATTTGTGTTTTCTGAACAAAACCAAAGAGAGAGAGAGAGAGAGAGAGAGAGAGAGAGAGAGAGAGAGAGAGAGAGAGAGAGAGAATCATCAACTATAACCACAGACATATAAAAAGAACCACACCATATCTAGTAATGAAAATGATGTTCATTAGCATTAGAAACTCAAGGGGTAGGTGAGACAGAAAATGCATACACCTAGCATAAGACAACTGCAGCTAGGTTTGCAGATATTACCCAGAATGCATCAGAGACAGAAATAGAGGCAAGGAGATAGAGAAATAAGAAGAGTTTAAGATGTGGATGGTTAGAGGGTCTAAGATCCCAGCAGTCAAATCTGCCGGTCCCGTTACGTGGCCATCAAATGCTAAGACACTGTCTCAGAACACTCACGTGAAGGCTGATCCATCTACACAGAAATGCAGCCCACTAGTAATTTAAAGACAAAAGCATAGAGGGTCAGTCATCTAAACTGTATTAAGTAGTCTTAGTTAGAAAATTGTGGTAAAAGTCTATAGAGTCCATCCTGTTTTCCCCTTCCTCTTTATTAAAATATTTTATTAAACAATTGTGATATACCTCCTAGCCCTTGAAGAAGTTTTCATACCCAGAATGCAATAGAGTTCATTCTGATTCCCCAAACAATGAAAGATCATGGCGAAGAGAACTGGCAAGTTCTGGGCCTGAAATTTCTACTAAAAATAATTATAAACCAGACTATTTGGTAGGACCTTTAGAATTTTTCCTTCATCTCTCATTCCATCTCTCTCCTGTGATGTCTTTCCAGAGCCCAAGGGACATGCTTGTAGCATACCCCTAGGATGTAAGATCCTTCGCTAGGTGATTGACAGCTCATTTGCTGACCATCTTGAAAGTGGTCTCTGAGGCAGAGTCCTCCACAGTGAGTCAGCCTCATGTGGCTCTGACCGGGCTGTACAAGGGTTACTGGGTTCAAACTGCTTTTTGATTCTCAGAACAGGGACTGTGCATTAGGTAGACTCTAGGAGTTTGAGCTTGTGGCACTTACACAGTACGACCTTCTGCTGTGGAGGGTACCTTTTATTGATGCATAACTTACAGACTGTGAGTCACATATAAGCGTAGAGCTCAGAGAATTTCCCAAGGTGAAAGTCTCCATAAGCTGTTGCCAAATCACAAAATCTCAAAACAAAGTATCGTTTGAACACTGAAAGTCCTGCCATGTCCTATTTATTATTTACCCTGATTACTAATGTCATACATTAGTCTTGCCGGCTTCAAATTTTATATAATCTCGTTGACACAACTTTTTGTCTGGCTTCATTTAACGTTATGCTAGTGAGTTATTCATGTTACTACATTTAGCTTCATTTATTCTTTCTCAATAAAGTGTAAGATTCTTCACATGAATATATCACTTTATTTTCTGTTGGTGGCCAGTTGAGTTGTTGACAGTTTGAGATTATTATGAACAGGGTACAGCCTTGACTCTCTCCTCATACAAGTTACTAAAACCACTAGTCCCTCTCCCCACACTCCGGGGTCTTCAACTTTTAAACAGATGAAGGAACGCTGAAACACTTTCCAATCTGAAGCAACAACAACAAATCATATATATATATATAAAAGGAGAGTTTTAAGACACTGGCTATTAGTTAAGGAAAGCCAGTGATTCCTGAAATAACCTGCTGTGGAACTTATTGCTTTGAGATCATTTCCAGACCATGATGAAGGGAAGAGGACCAGGTGAAGCACAGCCAACTCCTTTTCACGTGAAGAATGGACTTGAATCCACAAAAAGCATACTCAGGCAGTGAATGCTGGTATCGAAACAACTGTCAGGTGTGCAAAGAACGGGGAAAATACAACTAATGAGAGATACACCAGCAAATAGAAACCCAACCCACAAATGCTACTGGGAGAACAGCAGGCAAGACTGACCCACTGCCTTGCATTTCCTATTTATTTCTGGAACATGATGGAGATTTTCCTCTCCTGTCTTCAAACTCTGTGTGAGTCTATGTGTTAACATTACAGCATTTCCATGTGTTTAAACAGGACAGGTGGTTCTCACCTGTGAACAGGCCACCTCTCATTCAGAAATAACTCCTGTCCAAGCCTCTGGAACAACTGCACTGTGATATAGACGAACATGAAGACATTTACAACGCTTTGGAGGGAGAAGGCGGCATGTGTTCATTTAAGACTTTAACACTACAAGTATGGCCCTGGGGACCCTGTGAGAAATTCTGAATCTTGGGACCTACAGCCCCTAGAGTTATTGAAACAGAAACTGCATTATAACAAGATGTCCAGATGGTTCACAGCCCTTTAAAAGCTTGAGAAGTGTTGCTCTAAGAATTCCCTCTGCTATTGAAAAAAGGGGAGTGGGAGTGCCTGAAAGGTAGCTCATCCTCTGGGCAAGAAATAACTATGAGAAATTTGAAGGAAGCAACCAGGATTATCTTTGCATTTACAGAAATTAGGAGAATATCCCAGTGGTGGCTGGGGGTACTGTGGCCAGAAATTAAGAGTGCAAATAGGAAGGATAGAAGGTAGAGTAAAATAATCTAAAGGTCCAAAAGAAAAAAGACAGGTGCACAGACTGAAAAGGCAGAAGAAGGCTGCACAAGAAACACAGTCAACAGAAACCGAGAGCCCAGAATTCATGGGATTCAGCCACGAGGGCGCATGAAGATGATTTGCAGGTTTGGGCTTCAGGAGCTAGAAGTGCCATTCTGACAATCTGGACACAATGCGAGATAGAATAATATGCATTATTTTAAATGCACTAACTTCAAATAAAGATATCAAGTGGTAGATGGGCCCAGTGGAGCAGGCCTGTAATCCCAGCACTTGGCAGGCTGAGGCAAGAGGATCACAAGTTTGAGGCCATCCTGAAGAGTTTACGCCACTTCCCAAGACCTTGTCCAAAATCAAAAAGAAAAGGAAAATGGGCTGGGAATGTAGCTCAGTGCGAAGGCCCTAGTCTCAATCGCTAGTACCACCAACAAAGAGATCAAGTGGGGATCTCTCTTCCCCAGCCAGCTGGTGGCCTGCATACTCAGCACACATAATGCTGCAGGGACAGACCACAATTTAATACTCCAGTTGGAGGCTCCCAACCTGCAGCTTCTTAAGCATCTTACACAACTGATACAGGCTGGCAGTAAACTCCACCTGGAGAAATACCACAGTAGACTATAAGCTCTTGAGGGCCCAGCAAAACAGTAATAGAAAGGACATCCCCAATTTTGTAAATCCTCAGATAAATGAGAAGTAACTAGACAAAAAGGCACAAAGCTCAGAAAGTGAAGGTAGCCTAGTGATAAAAAATATGGCACACACCATTGACAGGTGGCCATGCATGAACGCATTCACGTGGACAGCTCTTTTCTTCTTCAAGGGGTCAAGAAAGGATAACGTTTAATGCAGAAAAGGTCAAGAAATGCCTACTAATTTAATATCTTATTTAGTTAGTGATCTTTGAGCACTTGTGGTACGGACGGGACATAGGGATCAAATTAGGGTAAAAAGAAAATAGATGGGAGGTGAGTCAGGACAACAGGGAATGAACACCACTTTCCCTGAGTCCCGGCAGTGCTATAATGGGACAGAGAGTGGCTAAAAGAAAAGGAGAGGGCTCTGGGATTAGTTTTGTAAGAATACTTGAACACCCAAGCTGAGGAGAAAGAACTAGTCAAAGCAGAAAGAGAAAGAGAAAAAAAATTAATGGCATGAAAGGACCCACAGGGTGAAGTAGGAGTTAAGGATCAGAGGGAACAGTGGAGATCCAGAGGAGGTAATGGATCACAGAGCTAAATATAAAAACAAGGTACTGCCAGGTAGTACTGCAGGCTTAGCTGAGATCTGAGACCATGAATGTGTAGTACTACTAATCCACGCGGCTTGTGATTACCCTCTGCCGGATTTTGAAAGTTGAGAAGCTATAAATTATTGCACGGATTCAGGATAACAGGTCAGACTAATATGAGGCCAGGCAAGGTGCGGCCGGGGAGGGAGAGCAAGATAATGAAGGAATTGT
The DNA here is from genome assembly GCA_004027205.1 of Ctenodactylus gundi. Lineage (NCBI taxonomy): Eukaryota > Metazoa > Chordata > Mammalia > Rodentia > Ctenodactylidae > Ctenodactylus > Ctenodactylus gundi. The sequence continues at coordinate 494,306 of PVKB01000520.1, forward strand.
GGGTTCTGGGCTTACTGGAGAACGAGGGGAAGCCAGCAGGCAGAAGGCCAGGACACAGCTTGGGATAAACAGCCTAGGGCAGTCCTCACCTCGGTGGCACATCAACAGCACCTGGTGCCACCACCACCAATTAAATCAAAATCTCCGGGGTGAAACCCAAGCAGCAGCATTTTTTTTTTTTTTTTTAAGAGGGTCTTGCTCTTTCATTCAGGCTGGTCCTGAGCTCACTGTGTAGCTCCGGGCTGGCGTCAAGCTCAGGGCAATCTTAGCACCTCAGCCTCCTGAGCGCTGGGATTACAGGTGTGTGCCACACACCTAGTTTTTTGTGGTGCTGGGCAATCAACCCAGGGCCTTGTGCTTGCTAGGCAAGTGCTTTAACTGCTGAACTATGCCTCTAGTCCCAGTGGCAATATTATATTTAAGCTTTCGGTGGTTCCCAAATCAAAACACAGAACCAGTCCTAGGAAGACTCCACTGTTGCCAGGCTAGATAAGGGCTAAGATGGAAACCTTGAAGGATCTGCAGTTATGAAATAGATTAGTTATAAAAATGGGATGCATGTGTAGGCGAAGCAAGAACGGGAGGCGTGACAGAGGGTCCTTTCCCTTCACAATCCAAACATTTCCAATTGTCAGAAACTAGGGACACCAGCAGGATGGCATATTAAAAATTAAAATCTGGGGCTGGGGTGGAACCCAGCAGTTAGAACTCTTGCCTAGCAAGGACTAGGCCTTGGGCTCAATTTCCTAATAACACATAAGCTGGGGGTGGTGGTACACACCTGTAAGGCTGAGGTAGGAGGACAGCCAAGAGTGCTAGGCTACATCGTGAGCTCAGGACCAGTCTGGACTACAGAGCAAGAAAACGAACAAATTTGTGTGTGTGTGTAAAATTAAGTTTTTTCCTGGAGTGAAGATGATGAGCAGTTTGTAGATGCTCCCCACTTTCCCTGGGAAACAGCGAGTTGGTATAGATATGAAAACACCTGCTAAAGGAAAACCCAGTTTCTTTTCAAGGGCTCCACCCTGCCAAGTATTCAGGTGTGTAAAGGACTAAGGGAGGGAGTAAAGGTGGCACAAAAGCTATACAAATGAGGGGCAATCAGAACTTGCCAGCACAAAGGACTGTGAAACTTATCTAACCCGCTTGGAGAAAAACAATTAGCTTTTCAGATAAACAATTCCTCCTACTTTCACTTTAAATAAATCCTTTTCCTACTATTACCACAATGGATGGCCTCAAGATTTGAGCCTGGGTGGTGAACACGAAGTCCTTGGCTAAGATTCGTCTTTAACTGACCCATAACCCGAAGACTTGCAACAAGTGGTGAAATTCCCATTTGGATACTTTTATCCCTATGGATTACTTCCGGGGTTGTTTTAGGTCACCTCAGGTAGTATGGAGCATGGAGATTTGAGAGCATGGGCTGGTGGCCAGCTGCCCGAATGTGTATCCCAGCTTAGTAGCTATGCCCTTGGGCAAGTTATTTCGTGCATGCATGCATGTGTGTGTAATAACATCTACCTCACGGGTAGTTGGGTGAAACAACCGAGATGAAGCCACAAATTAAACATTCAATGATAATTATTATTTGTAACAACAGGAAAAAAACACTCTGCTATAATTTCAAGGACTCTTTTTTTCATCAACTGTAACTTCTCTGAATTACTATAGTTCTGATAAAAGATTTAGAGACTTAAAAAACCTAGGGCACATATGCCAAAATGGAAGGGCTAGAAATCATATTTTTAGAAGACTCATCTATACTTAAATTGAGCCCAAGGCCTTCACACTGAACTACATCCCCAGAACATTTTCATTTGTGATTTTGAGACAGTCTCACCAAAATGCCCAGGGTGGGCGCAAGCTTGTGATCCTCTTGTTTTAGCCTCCCAGAGTGCTGGAATTATAGGCCTGTACCACCAAACCCAACTTTAAAAAAAAAGATATAAAATCAATGGACTGGAGGAATCGCACAGTGGTTAAAGCACTTGCCTGATAAGTCAAAGGCCCTGATTTCCTGGTGTTGTATGCCTTTAATCCCAGTAGTGAAGAGGCTGAGGTAAGGAGGATTGCTGTGATTTCAAAGCTAGCCTGGACTACTCATTGATATCAGCCTGGAGGACAGAGTGAGATATATGTATATGTATATATATATATATATATATATATATATATATATATATATATATAAATCAACTCTTAGTACTAAGATTAAACAAGGAAAGAAGTATGACTGAAATCCCCCAATTACAGTTAAAATAAACAGCAGTGGCCACCTATTGGTAATAAGAATGTTAAAAGAAAAAAAAAGGCTAATAACAGCAATCTGCTAAAAATCCACCCTTCCCAGTCCAAACCAGGGGTCTGTGACAATAAGGCAATACTGGACCTGAAAGCAGAACCAGTCACACAGCTCAGGAATTTCCACAAGGCCCCTCTCCATCCTTTCCAAGATGCTACACTTCAAACGCCTATCCTGAACCAAGGACCCTCTGCAAAGCTGAAGGGAATGATCTTTCAGGTTACAACTTTAGATATGGAACTTTAAGCATGATATAGACACTCCCAGGTCAATGGGCAACACAAGACATTCCTTAAGATAGTCTCATCTTCCTCCAAAACTTCTTTTCATATCCTCAAGGCTTTCTAAACACCCAAACCTCTCAGCCTGGCATGTGGTGTCCTCCTTGAAACTCTCCTGCTGGCCCTGTGGACAGCGAACTCTGACCTAAACAAACTCTTAACCTATTTTCTGGCTAGCACAATGTAAGCCAAAGGCACGGCATTAAGCACACCCAACGCACAATTTAAATTATGTCCAATATTTAGGCTAACACATTTAAAGTTAAAACTCACACCAACTATTGAATAAATTTAAAGTTTTACAGATATCTAAAAGTATAAAAACAATGCAAGCAGAAAAAAGAGAATATCATCAATCATTATCAAAGATGAACTATTAATGTTTTGGGAATTTCTTTTTTAGCTGAGTTCTCTTTTAGACTATTAGACGGGTTCTCATTCAGGCTGAGATATTGCATAATCCTGGCTTCTCTTAATGTCCCGTCCTCAAGATTAACTCAAAATGTTGGGTTACAAGAAAGCAACAGGAAGCCCCTTCACCCTGCTGGTAGAGGGAGCCCCGCCCCCAGGACTATGTCCCCGGTGCAGTTACAATGTACAAAGTTGTTGTTGGTTGCTCTGCTATTGCAAGGGATGCCACCAGCGTCCAGTGCAAAGATGTTGCAAAAGATTTCCAAAGAAACTGTAGAACTCGTCTTGTTTTGTTGACTGCTACATCCCCGTGTCTTGCACAGTCCCCAGAGCCCTTTCCTCTACTCCTAAGGCCTGCAAAGCTCTCCCAGGCACCACGTCCCGGGCATTAAGACTAGCAGAAGCCAGAATTTGGAATTTTAACAACATCCTCAGTTCTGCTAAAGTAAATCTCCCCTCCATTGAATTTTCAGAAATCTGACTTTATTATATTTTCAGGAATGTCATGGGAATAAAGAAAATGCACTTCCTATATGGGTAGATAATGGTTTTGGTTTCTTTTTTAAAGACTAAGATGATACTGGAACCTAGGTGAGGAGTTAGCAAGCACAGTAAATTGTCCACAAGGATATCATGTTCCCGAGGAGCTACTTCAAAATTCAATCCTGAATTCAAAGCTAGAGTTTCTCTCAGAAGAAGGTGACGAAGAAGAGAAGGGTCCTCAGGGTCCTCTGTTTACTAAGGAACCACCACCCCTCCAGGGAGGGTGAGGATCTGGCAGCACCGGAGGCAGCGTTCTCTCAGACCTGCCAGGAGTGCAAAGGTTGGGAAGTTGGGAGATATGAATCACGAGCCAAAGGCAAAAGGCCTTCCGGGCCTTACTTTTTCCTTACTGCTAGAAGGGGAACACTTCAAAGAATGACATTAAGAAACACACAGGAGTGCTGAAGGACTTTTCAGCTGTTCAACTTGATGAATCACATCGGCCTTGAACTGACTGGACGGTCTCATGTTAGCTTAGCTGATTTCTAGCGTCTTGAAAGCTGCGCTCTGTGTGTGTGTGTGTGTGTGTGTGTGTGTGTGTGTGTGTGCGCGCGCGCGCGCATTTTTAATATCATGCTAGCTACTTCTGTCTTCTCATCTTTTCAGTCTTGCCTCTCCCAACATTTGATGATGATTTAATGGCTTGTGTCATTCTAAAATTATTTCTTTCACGGTTTTGTATTCCAATTTACCGGAAGTAAAAAGGAAGTTGGGTAGAAGGAAAATTCGCTTGGTGAGGGACGTTGGGGAAAAGAAGGAGCAGGGGCAGGTGGCGCTGGCACCAGCCCCCCACACACACTCACCTGTGTCCCCCGGGCTGGAAGAATCCCACATAGGGCTTCCAAGAAAGATGGAGGAGTTGACAAGGACAAAGGCCACATTGCTTAACAGCCCTCCGTTGTGCTGCTGTTACAGTTCGGCTACGTGACTCACTTGAACCAACCTACCTACCTGCAGGAATTTCTCTCTCCTGCTCCACACTATCAAGCTCATTAATATTTCATGTAAATCTTTACATCAGCTATTTTACTTCATAGGGCCCAAGCCAGCAATACCGAGTGACAGATAAGAAGCCTTTGCTACTCTTAGGACAGTGGCCCAAAGGCTGCTGCTGCGTTTATGACCAGCATGTATCTGATAATGCCATCGAGCACTGGTACTACTTCAAAGTGGGTTCGGGCAGCAGAATAAAAGTTACCTCCTAGTGGAACCTTAACTTTGCTGATGGAAGATTCCCCCTAAAACGAAAAAATAATCAACAGTGAGTGAGCTGCGTAGGACCATAAGCTCTTTCCACAGGTCAATGGGCTTGTGTTATAGAACATAAAGGAGTCCTCCACCATGGAAAGCAGACGGGCTCTTTATTAAGCTTTCAAACTACAACAAAAATCCCACTAAAAACAAAGGAAATAAAAACAAAACAACCTTCCCAACCAACCAACTTATTTTTTTCATAAAAGAATTAGCTATAGTATATAGAATATGGACAAAACGTGGTGCTTTGCTGACAGCAACTAAGGAAAGTACCTAGCAGAAGTGTTTAATGGTACTCATAAACACAATAACTTCAAACATACCATAAATTCAAAATCTACCTTTCATATCACAAGAAAACTAATGAGACTGTCCCAGCCCTCTGTGCATAATTCCCTAAGGCTACTCCTTTAAAACTGAATTTAGAGTTTACGTTCAACTGTTCTGCATATAAAACAAACCCCATGGCTGGAGGAAAAGCAGGGACAGCTCTTTTTGAGTCGCGTTTGCAAGCCAATTCAGGGTAGCCCTGGGCTCTGCATTTCCCAAGGGACAGATCTGGGTGTAAGGAATATTTATGGCAAGACAACTGATCCCTGTAGAAAACCTTCAGGGAAAAATTCCGATTTAACAAAGAATCTGAAGGTAAACAAGCCACTGATACCACCTGTTTGTATTTCAAGCCACAACTGGTTGGTAATAGTGAGATAAAGATTCCACTTGGTCTAATTTGTTTCATTAAAATTTATGATGACTGAAAGTAGCCCCAAACCTGGCCATGTATCTCAAACTACAAATAACCATCAGAAACTGAATTAGTGAGCAAAAATTGAGAGTTACTGCTGGAAAAATGGGACCACTCAAGCATTAACAGCATATGTAGTAGATTCCAGAGATACATCGGCAGTTAAGACATCGTCTCCACCTTCAAAAAACTTACTAATGTTACTGAGAAAAGACAATCATTTACAATTTGGATGGGAAACTCTAAGTAGGAAGGACTTAAAGAGCTTTGAGACACCTGGCCCAAAAGGGAACTAGTCAATAAAGTGACTTGAACCACAAGGAGTTGGGAAAGCAAGGAAAAAAAGAAACGAAAGAAAAAATAGGGGAAAAAAGGAAAGGAAGGAGAGACAAGTCTAAGGAAGGCACACTGCACACTCACAGGAATGTCGGCTGAACATGGCTGAAATAATGGGTCCAGAGAGGGGCTGGGGGCGTGGACCAGTGACTAGAGCTCTTGCCTAGGAAACGGGAGGCCCCAGGTTTGACACCACAGAATCACACAAAAGCTGGGTGGGATGGCACATACCTGTAATCCTATAATCCCAGCCCTCCAAGGAGGCTGAAGCAGGAGGACTGCTGTTCTAGGCCAACCTGGGCCACACAGTGAGTCTAGGACCAGACTGAACTAAAGAGGGAGACTGTCTCAAAAGAAAGAAGGAAAGAAAGAAAAAGAGAGAGAGAGAGAGAGAGAGAGAGAGAGAGAGAGAGAGAGAGAGAGGGAGGGAGGGAGGGAAGGGGAAGGAGAGGGAGGGACAGGGAAGGAGGGAGGTACAAGGGAATAGCAGCTGGGTATTAACTGAAGAGCAGGGTACACTCTTAAGTTTAAACTGATATTAATGCCCCATAAAGATAAGGCTACAGTAAGAAAAATAAACTAGGAGAGGAGCAAGGCTGTAGGTAGAGACACCAGCGAGCAGACACGATTCCCATAGTCTAGGGTGGGCAGGAAGGTAAAAGGGAGGGATAATGAATCAACAGAACCACCACTAAATAGAAACAAACTGTAACGTTTCATTGTGTTCTTTAAATTTACCATGTTACAGTCAAATCCTGCTCCTTCCTAGGGTCAGGTTAAAGGGGCCCAACTGCTGCAATGCCTCATTCATTCGGCTGAAAAGTGGTCCTAGAGCAAGAGATGCTGACTGACCAACATTCACCCACAACTCAAGTGTGTCCTCGGGTCTAAGCTCAGAAAAGGAAGCCTCGATTTCCATTCCACCAAGGCATAGAACCCCAACATTAGCATGGCTCCAGGGCAAAAATCATACCACCTAAACATTACAAACGTTAAAATTTAGCTTAAAAGCAAAACCAGTTTGTCTCAATTATCCTGATACAATGAGCAGGTCAATTCCACTCAAAAACTAGGGAACAGGTATAAAAGCTTCTATATCAGAAACTTAAAAATAATGTATTTATAAAGAACCAGGAATTAAGTTGGAAAAATTCTCCAGGAAAATGACTGTTGCTTTACTATTGAACAGACAATTTTCAGATCAGCCTGGCACCTCCCATCAGCTGACAAAGAGCATAAAGCCAAATGTAAACACTGGGACATTATACGCAAAGATGAGAGGGGGTATGAACGGGAAAGGCAGAGACAAGAGAATAGAAGACAAGCCAGTAGCCCAAGGTGTCCCTCGAAGATACCCTTATCACACTGAAAGGCCTTCTGACTGGCGGCTGAGAAGAGGAGACTGGTTTCAGACTTTTGTGTAATTTCACCTCAGCCCCCCATGATCAAACCATCCTCACTCTCCCGGAAAGAAAAGAAAACACCCGGAAGACCCCTTACCCAATTCTGCCTGCTCCGCCTTCCCTCCTCTTTACGACATCTAAAAATCTGGAGAATCAGTCCCTTCTGATAAGCATGTCCCATCTCCTGATGTTACAAAATGACTAAGCCCCAGGAAGGAGCAAAGCGGGTGGGAGATGTTTCAAAGCACCAGCTTTCTAGTTTGTAAGATATCACAACTGTGTCTGTTTGACTGTTTGAGATAGGAGAGCCTTGCTCCGGAGTCCAGGCCGGCCGGGGACTCATCCCAACCCTCCTGCCCCAGCCTCCTGCACGCTGGGTTTACTGGCATGTGCCGCCATCTCTTCCAGTTTATGTGGTGCTGGGGAACTGCATGCAGGGCAGTGCTTTAACCCATGAGCTAGCTGACTATTCCTCCAGCCCAATACAATTTTTGAAACTTGCAGACTTACAGGAATTGCAAAACATGTGAAACCAAACTGAATCAATTCATTTAACAAGGGTTTTTTGTTTGCTTTTTGTTTTTTGTGAGGGTCTCACTCTATATTTCTGTAGTCCAGACTGGTCCTGAACTCGCTATGTAGTGCTGGCTGGCCTGGATCTCACAGCAATTTTCCTGTCTCAACCCCCCAAATTCTGGATTACGCTGTGGGATTACTTGGAGCTGGAGAATCAAAACTAAGGACCTTCAGCTTGCTAGACAAGCACTCTAACTGCTGTGTTAATAATTCAGCTCAAGAATCCTTCATTCTAGTAACCAAATTCAGCTCAATTTTAAAAAATCCAGGCCAGTACTTAGGTTTTTATCTCCTTTTAAGAAGATATAATAAAACATCAAGTCCAAATTAAGTAGATGCCATTATCTCCTGTTTGGGTTATTTTTAAAATAACCTACTTTAAATGCTTATTTTTTTCCTCAGGAATTTTATTTCAGTACTTGTATGACTTAAGCATCTGTAACAATTAGGAAGCCATAGAATGTGCTCCCTAATCAGACACCCGGATACAAAGCCAAATGCATGTTTGAAAAAGGCTCCATTTAACCAGCTGTAAGCACAAGTGTTCAGAAACAGTATCAATATCTGCTTACTTTATTTATACTGTGTTCTGATTCTGGGCAACTTTGCATTTTGTGAGACCGTCACAAAACTAAAAATAAAAATGGGCTGGGATGTAGCTCAGTGTGAAGGTCGTGGGCTGTATCTCCAGTACCACAATAAACATATACTCACATACATACATAAAACCATATATACATATACACAGACATAGACATATGCACACACCATAGATTATTTAGCATAGTATTTTAACCAAAATATCGTTGTCCAAGTTCTTTGAACTTGTGAAGTGCTGACACTCAACTGTAAATTTACTAAACACAGTAGAGAGAAGCAGTCACAAAGCCTTCAGTTTTCTTCCAGAAACAACTCTATTGAATTGGGAACTATCTTCCTTTTAATAAGAAAGGTATCAAATAAGTCATGTAAAAAAATTTGAATGCAAGACCAGGCCAGTGGATAGGTATTTAAAAAATTAAGACTTAATTTATACATAATGTAATTTACTGATTATTTGTTTCACAACACTTATCCATTTCAAAAACTATTAAGAATACTCCTGAAATTAGCAAGTCACTCTAATCTATTATAAACTGTTTCTTTCTCAAGTAACTTCTGGGAAGCTGTTACTGCTGGTTTTTAAAAAAAAGTTATTTCGTGGGTCACTAGAAAAAAATACAAAGCCTCTCTATATGGTGTGTCAACTAAACTAAATATCTGCACTATTCTTAAAAACAAAACACTTTAAGAAAATGCTTGCTGCTTATCATTCAGCACAAAAAAACCCACAGAATAATTCCAGAGGTGTCTCAAAGCTGAGTGTAAACATTTTCCAGATAGCTCAACTATTACAATGTATCAGTAATGTTAACTCTGATGAAGGAAGCACGACCTCTATCCATCTGTATTAGATGTAAGAGACCAGCCCATAGTTTATCAGTCTTCTGAAGAATAAGTCAGTCATCTCTACACTGAGCTACAAGCTTAATAATGTCAACAATAACAACAAATGAGACTACTTAAGACTCTGAAACATTCCAAAGGTCATCTTCAAGCAAAAAAGTATAAAACGTAAAAATACAAAAGAAAAGAAGTCTGCCTGGCCAGTTAATAAAACTTTGCTAATTAAAACAGAGGACACTGGTTTTAAAATAGATCTATATAAAACAGCCCTGGAAGACCTGAAATATGCTCACATACAAAAATGAACTTAGTCTATACTAAAACTGGGGAAAAAATGAATAGTCACTTGATAAATGATTTTGGAACAAGTGTGTATTAAAATAAAACTAAAATTAGAGCTCTAGATGTCATATAACAACAAAGAAAGTACTGGGTGAACTGAAGAATGAAATATTAAAAAAAAAGAAAAACCTAAAATCAAACACACTAAAACATATAATTGTGTATGATGAGAAAGATAAGGTATTACAACATAGAAAACAAAACAAGACCTATCTACCTATACACGTGTACAAGCACATGCACACAATTATTCTTCATATTAAATACACAGGCAAAATTTAAATACAATAAGACAAATTGGGGAAAAAAAAAAACCCTGTGTCCTCCCAAAAAGAGACAGGTAACGGAAGAATTACCTTCCCATCAAAACAAGGTAAAAGGTAAACTCAACAACAGACTGCAGAACTGGCAAATGATAATGAGCATGGATTGTAGAACCAAATGTAACTGGCATACAAATGTATCAAAGTGTGTAATGGAACTAGTAATTAAAGGAATGAAAATAAGAAAAAAAGTGAAAAACCTAACACCTAATAAGGGAAAGAGGATCATCACACAATGTTACAGGATTATGAATACATACAACTTTATTTTATTGAGACAAGAGACTCACTCTGTAGTCCAAACTGGTCCTAAACTTGCTATGTAAACCAGGCTGGCCTCCAACTCACAGCAATCCTCTTGCCTGAGGCTCCTGAGTGCTGAGATAACAAGCCTGCGCCACCACACTCGGCTTATGTGATGCTGGAGCTGAAATCAGGGCCTTGCACTTGTTAGGTAATCTAATCACTGTGCTATTCCTCCAGGTCCCACATAATTTTTTTTTAAAATATAGAATGACTGTATTAAAGTTTAATAGGTGCAATCATTTCTCCCTTAGAAATGAAAATGAAGATCACCTCTCAAAGATGTGCCCCTAAAAATTCATCACAGGGGCAGGGGTTGCATTGAAGGACAGAGGTCTTAGCTAGCACGTTCTAGTCTGACACGCACACACACACACCTCAGGAAGGAAGGATCATCACAGCGGTTACTTGATAAACTGGAAACAATCTAAGTGCCCATCAATAACAACATAAAATATCAGTAGCCCAGGCTGGCCTCAAATGAGATAATCCTGCCTCAGCTTCCAGAGTGCTAGGATTACAAGTGTATATCACCACACCCAGCTTATGAGGAGCTGGGAAATTGAACCCGGGTCTTGTACTTGTTAGGCAAGCACTCTTGGCCCTGAGCTTTGGCCACAGCCCTCTATGTGACACTTCACGTGACAGGTCCAGGTGAGCAGCAGCCTTCAAAGCCTTGTTACTCAGCCTTTCTTCCATCTAGAACAGTACCTTGTACAAAACCACTGCTCAAGCAGTAGATGGACAGGAGCAACAGATGAATTTTAAAGCATTACATAGCAATAACCATAATGTGGTCCCCTCCCTCTCTCTCTTTCTCTCTCTCTCTCTCTCTCTCTTGCACACACAAAAAAGATGTAATTGGAAAGACAGTCACAAAATGTTAACAGGGTACTGTTCTGGGGTATTTTACATTTCTTATTTCCCTCTGTGTTGCCGAGATTCCTTATATAGTAAGCACTTTAAAATTTTTATGAGTGAAAAAAGTAACAAAAATTTTAAGGACCCACATATTTAAAACAAACTCTGGAAGACGGCAGGGATTACAGCTCAAAAACTGAAAACTAAGCTCAACAGTATCAAAGTGGCATGGTTACCCCTTCCAAAGAAATAGCTCTGTATCTTTACAATTACCATCTTTCTCCAGGATCAAGAAATGCTACACACTACAGTAATAAAATGCAATACTTTCCAAAGAAAAACACTCCTTATGCAGCAAAAATAAAAACAAACCTAAAGATAACTCCTTTCTTAAAACCATCCCCCCCGTCCTAATATACACCCTGTTCGAACTGATGGTTAATAATCACTCCTTTTTATTTTTAATAAAAAGCCAAGTAAATCCATATTGGTAATGCACTACCGACGATTCTTTCATTTACTTACACAGGCAGACTGCATCCTAGAGACACAGAGCCGATGTCCCCTTCTCCCAGTCCTGTTTCATTCATAGGCTTTCCCACAGTCTGGAATGACTCTAATTGGATTTTTATCATCTCCTATTTCCAGAGAGCTTCAAGAGGACAGGAATGCTGCGCTGCCCACCCTGTGTCCCCAGCCCCGGCGAATGGCATCTACCAGGCCTGAAGAAGTACTTGTCAAATAACGAAAAGGTCTGCAGAGCAGAGAAATATATAAAAATAAACAGGGCAATATAAATGCCGAGCTGACCAAAAAAAAAAAAAAACCGTACTAAATCTAAACGCACACCCTAGCATGACTCAAACCTGTGATGCCAGCTCAGAGGTTTGGTGGACAGGTGTCTCACACCTATCCAAGTACAAGAGCCCTTCTAAAAGAAGAAAACCCACAGGGAGGTCTCGCAGCTGTGAGCAGCTCCCAGAAGAGCACAGACGATCATCACTCCAACAGAAATGTGGCCCATGCCACCAGGAAAAAAAAAAGCCATACATCTTGGCCCAGATGAAAAAAATCACACGAATCTCCAATACAATCACACCCAGCAAGCTGCCTTCCGCCTGACACGTAGGAGCCTTTCCTTCCTCTGGCTTTGCGGGCGCCCGCAACCCTGCAACCTCCTCGCTGCTCACACACTTTTCGCTCCTAAGGACCAAGCCCCGGCCCGGCGGATCCAAGGGAACAAGGGATGGGGGGCAGCAGCCTGGGCATCGGCTGCCTCCACCCCCACCCGGCCGAAAGCCGCCCCGCGTGGCCGTCCCCGAGCCCCGACCCTCGCCGCCAGCTCCTCCGGGCGCCCCTCACTCACGTGTAGATGATGGCCATGAAATGCATCAGCCACAGCACCAAGAAGAGGACGAACCCGAACACGGCCATTCCCTCCTGGGCCAGGTCCAGCAGCGCCATCCCCCGGCCCGCCGGCCCGGCCCGGCCCGCTCCGGCCGCCGCCGAGGACAGCGTCACCGCCGGCGGAGCGCAGGGTGGGCGCCCGGCGCGGGGGCGCGGGAAGCGAGGGGAAGGTGGGCAGAGGAAGGGGCGGAGGGGGTGGGGACGGAAGGGGCGGGCAGGGCCTGCGCGCCCCCGCCCTGCGCGCTCCCTGCCCGCGCGCTGTCCCGCGCGCGCTCGCGGCTGCGGGCGCTGCGGGGGTCGGGCTCGGTGCCGCGGGCGGCTGCGGCACGGGCTCTCGCGGGCGCCTGGAGACCTTTCGGGGTGCCGAGCAGCCCCGTCGCGCCGCCGCCCCGCCCGCGCCCCCTCCGCCCCGCGTCCTCGCTGCCGGGCGCCGGGCCGTGCAACCCCGCCGTCCTGCTCCTCCGCCGCAGCTCCGCGCACTGATCGGAGCGGGCGGCTCGCGCCCGGGCTCCCCGGCCCTGCCCGCCCGCCCCCCGCCCTCCGGAACCGCGGGCCCCGCCCCCCCGGGGGCGGTGCGCCGGCTCCTCCCCGCCCTCCCGCCGCCCGCGCGCCCGCGGCGTCGCCGGCGCGAGCGCGCCCCTGGCGGCCGGTGGCGGACGCGCCGCGGCTTCCCCGGGGCTCCGGGCGCGTGCTGCCGCCCACCTTGCGGCGGAGGCCCGGGCCGCCCCAGGCCGTGCCGGCTGGGATGGGCTCTCCGCGCTCGCTTGCTGCATGGCGGCGGCGGCGCGCCGGCTCAGGACCCCGGCTCCTGTAGGAGGCCGCGCCTGCTCTTTCCGGCGCGTCTGCCGTCCCCGGGTCCCCAGCCGACACTCCGGCAGCCTCCGGCGCCGTCCTGGCCATCCATCCCACTTTCCACGCGGTCTCTGCAGTGTCCCCGCCGGGCACTGCTGCGGGCGGCGAGGGCCTCCTGCAGGCCACGTTCCTGCGTCCTTCTCGCAGCTCCTGGAATCATGGATCAAAACGACTCCGCAGTTAGGTCTGCAAATGCCTCACGTATCTCCAAGCGCCTTAGAGACTGTGTATTAGAATAGGAATTCAGAAACTCAGAATGTAAAGAATCCATTGACGATAGAGTTCCCTAATCATCTCCTTAATACATTGTATCTTGGTTACAAGTGGAAATGATACATTTTAGGTATGTTGGGTCAAATTAGTATCACTTTTCAAAAAAGACTTAAAATGTGTCTAGGTACTAGAAAGGATTTAATTGCACAGGTGAAAGTTGTCTGAAAATGGAGTTACTCTGGAAAATAAGGAAACTTAGTATTCACCCTAATTTTAAGCCTGCCTGCCGGGGGAGAGGCTACAATTAAATGTTGCCGATTGTTTCTTTAGTCTAGATGAGTTTATATTGTTTTTCACTTGTCTTATGTCTAAACAATGTTGATTATTTTAAATGATTTCCTTTTAAATATTCCATGATCTTTGAGAGATTTCAGATTTGAGTTCAGTTCTAGAAAGTTGTTTATTGTTACTATTTATTGCAGTTAATAGGGATTGAACTACCTGGAGCTGTGATTAAAAGATAAATGATAATTAGAAAAGAGTTTAAAGTCTGTACTGAGAACCAATCCTTTGTTCTACTGGTGTAAAGTTAGTGGGAAAGAACAATGCTTATAAATTAATCTCCTATTGTTGAACGTTACTAGCTGGTAAAAGAAAAGGTAGATAGAATTCTGACGTTCAAGTAACATTAAAACCAACATTTTAATGTCACTATTGTAGTTAATGCTAAGACATTAAAAACAAATTTTAACATTTCTGAACTAAGGTTGCTTTTCATAGTCAATGGCATCTTACAAATAATTGACAGGGGTTCCCTTTTATAATGTACATTTTAGCAATATATGAAATAATGCGTGTTATAACTAATGCCCCCTCAAAATTGGTGAACTATGTATATTAATTGCTCAACCTCAGCAATTGTTTAATATTCTGCATTTTTCCAAAATGTTTCTGGAGCCTTACAACAAAGAATTTTATACAGTGTGATCAATAACTGAAAATGAAAGCAGAGAAATGTGAAAGTAAACATTAACAGAATTATTGTAATTGAATATAATCAATAGATTAAAGATCAGCTATATTTGTCCCTAGTTAAATAAGTCTGCCAAAACTTGGTTTTAAAATAACTTAAAATATGTAATTCCAACATTCTGTAGATAGTGTATTTTCCAAAGTCTAAATTTCTTCTTTAGTGTGCTGTATAGGAATCCTACAGAGACCCAGCCTTGGCTGCTGAGGTCTGTTTGGAAAGTTATCTTTCTCATTCTTTCTTTTTCATTGGATTCCCCGAGAAACTGTGGTGAGAATGGGATATTTTGCATAACCAGACCTTAGGGTCTATCTTAGCCCTTTTCATGGCCACATCTATTGTTTTCCCCTATATCATCCTTTGATAACATTCCTACTAAATTATCCTTTTAAGATGTGAAAATAAAACCCCTATCTTCCCACCAACCTGAGAGCTAAGAATGCCCTTAGGTAACATCTGAGGCTTATAGCAGAGATTTCTCCATCTCAAGGTGACCTGCCTACTTGATGCTTCCAGTGCTTTCAAATTGTGCTTTGATTTATGATTTTCTTCTATAGCTACAAATACTGTATATGACTGCTGCCTACTGGAGCATGCTCTTTGGGGAAACCTGCATTCAAGTTTGCAGGCCTTGGTCATTCATATTTGGCTTCAGAATAAATCATCTCTTAAACTCTTCCAGACAGAAGTAACATTTTTGCATCTACAATTCTGGAGCCTAACATGGGGCCAGGGAAAATTAGCCACTGTTCACTGGAAGAGCCATCCCAAGAGGCACTTGGTACCAGCACTAGAGCCCTTGGTGTTCTATCCTTGGTTTTGCCTCAAGTGGACAAGCTTTCCTTCTGGGCCATGGACCTCCCTTGCATTGGGCTGAGAGTCCTGGATTTATTCTAAACTGGTTTCATGTAAGAGCCAATTTGTGTTTGGATATCTTGTTTGTTTTGCTTTCAAGGTTTGGCTTAAGGTATCCTTTATTTATTCTTGTTTCAAAATGCTTTGAAAGTATTCTGTCGGATGGGTCTATTTGATTTTCCAGTTTTCTGACTGTACAGTTTGATTCGGTTTGATTTTAGCTTTGGTTTGTTAATTGTTTTATGATCTCTAAAGGCATCTGGTCACAACCAGTAGCTTTGTATTTGGCTTATTTTCAAATTGGCTAATTTCCAGAACATTTCTTTGCTAATTTTTTTAAATATTTAAACTAGATTTTATTCAAATTTTTAATTTGCAGCATTTTCATTGTTTACTCACAGTTCTTGCTGTAGGCTCTGTCTTGAGTGCATAAGACCATCTGCCACACGGAGAAGTCCCTGTACTCCTCTGGTAACTCAGCCAGGGTTCTTAAGGCTCTATCCAGAATCTGTGTAGCTCTGGATGCTGCTATAGGATCTTTGTTTCCACAGGCATCCATTTTATCATAGCATTATTATGGAAGGTGCTTCCAAAAGATGTTCACTCCCACTGCAAACTCTTTAGAAATTACATTATGGAACCGCAAAGCAGGAATGAACAACAATACATCTTCAGCTTCCAGGGAATACTTGTTTGTACCTTCTGGCCTTGGAAAAAAAGGGGGTATTCCAGATTTTCTATATTCAGCACTTCTGACTTGGAACCTGATAAATAGAAATAGTGAGGCCCAAGCTGTCA
Organism: Ctenodactylus gundi; assembly: GCA_004027205.1. Lineage (NCBI taxonomy): Eukaryota > Metazoa > Chordata > Mammalia > Rodentia > Ctenodactylidae > Ctenodactylus > Ctenodactylus gundi. The sequence continues at coordinate 510,590 of PVKB01000520.1, forward strand.
CCCAGGTGAGCTAATTCAGAAAACACTGGAGAAGAACTGCTCCTCCTGGAAGAATCTTGGCAGCCTGATGTCTCCTTCCAATAAAGGAAACTACTTTCTGATATCTGCAATGTCTCTTCTAGGGTCTTCTCCAAGTGACCATAAATAGTATTTTTCATCCTCTAAGATGAAGAACTCTTAATGTCTGTCTTCAGCTGCCCTGTAGAGACTTTGCTTATTAAAAGGCAATGTTCTGTGGGAAGTGGTGCTGCGTAAACAGTTCCGGAGAAACCCTCCAGGCAGGGTACCGGGACACACAGCCCAGCCATGCTGCCCTTCCACTTTGCTAATTATTACTTGGCCTTTGTCTCCTCACATATCTTCAATTGTTGATTCTGTTTCCCTGTGGAAATCTTACATATTGCAACTACTCAGAGCTTAAGAAATTTAGGAGTGTCTGAAATGGCACTAAAGACAAGGGGCACAGCTCCCTCTAGCTCATTATAGCAGAGGTGTTAGGGCGATACACCTCACGACATGCAGCAGCTCCACAGGGAATTCTACTAACATACCCCCTTCCTGGTTTAGGAGGAATTTATTAGCTGATCTGGGAAGACACACATAAGAAATGGGTCACCTACTGTCTTGAGCCCCCTCATGTTTCTGAAAAAGGGTGAACCTGAGACACATGTGGAAAAAAAAAAAAAACCAACCTTAGGGTAACACCTAAGGGAGCTAGCTACTTATGGAAAAAGCACATATAAAACTTACCCAAAACACATACCCCTGAAAGCACAGAATAGCTTATAATTCTCAGGGAAATGGAAGTAAAAATTCTAAGAAGGAAAAAAAAAAAAACGTGTGGAGAGAAATTGCCATCTAACATGCCAGCTGGTTTTATGTTTGACAATTATGAAAAATTTAATTTGCAAGTAATTAAAAATGGTGAAATCTAAAGACAATTCAACTTTATAATTCCCTCAATGGGAAACTTTGTTCCAAAATTGGTGATTTTTTTTGCATGCAAAAACTAAAAGCCCTAAAAGACAAATGATAGTATATTTTAATTGAAATCTAAAAGCATAAAAGAGTTAGAAAAATTATTGTAACTTAGCCAACACATCTGAAAAGTACACTCTGGTTATATTTTATATCTGTTTGTTTATTAGTTTGTGTTTAAACCATTAGCCTTGGGCACAAGGGACAACTAAAGAAAGATCCTTCAAAAAAAACATACACCTGCCTTAAGTTTAATTGGCCTTAATTTTTCTATGCTAGATAAGTAACTTCTCCAGTTCCTCTGTCCCTGAGATTAAGTAATATATGTGTATGTCTTAAACAATATGATCTAAAGTAGTTAAGGTATTGAACTAAAGTTTTACAAATATAAATGTGCCTTTTTATAGTTGATGACAATTTTCATCTCAAAGGTAAAAATAAAATCAGCTATGGGCTGGGATGAAGCTTAGGGATTAAAATGCTGGCCTAGGGGCTAAATCAATTGTTAGGATGTTCCCCAGCAAGTGCAAAGCCCTGTGTTGACTCCCCAGCAATACATAATGATTACATGGGTGTGGTGGCACAGGCCGGTGATCCCAACATTAGAGAGGCAAAGGTTGCCATGAGTTAAAGCCTTGAAAACATTATGCTAAATGTAAGCCAGCCACAAAAGACTACCTGTTCCATAACCCTGTTCATATGAAGTATCAGAATGCGCAAATCCATGGGGACAAAAGGATTAGTGGCTTCGAGGGGTCAAGGAAGAGAGTAATGGGAAATGAGCACTCTTAGGTATGGGACTTCTCCTTTGGACCAAAGAAAATGTTCTGGACCTAGAGAATGGTGATAAGCACCCAACTCAGTAAATATCCTAAAATCCACTAAATTGCACATTTTAAATTGGTGAATTTTTCTATAGCATGTGAATTTTATCTCAGTAAATCTGTTAACAAAAAGGGAAAGAAGAGCTAAATATGAAACCTAAGACTATAAAACTTCAGAACAAAATGTAGCGGAGTCTTTGTAATTCTGGGTTGGGTAAATGTTTATCATATATGGCAACAAAAGTATGATTTATGTAAGAAGAAAAAATAATAAATGGGATCTCACTAAAAATAAAATAAGAGGACCCTTCCTCTTCTCTAGTTGTTACTGTATCGTATTTTAAATAATGTCTACTCAGTTGCCTTGTTGAGCTTATGTTTTTCAGGTTCCAAAAATCCATAACTATGTGGTGGCCAAACAAAAATTTTCAGGACTACTCAGAAAAATTCTTGGTCTTTTTGCTCTTTCAAGTCACTCTTGGCTTTACACTCAAATTCAGTGCAAGCCACAACCTCTGATAGATAAGCAAACTCAACGTACCTTTATAAATGGATGTGAGAACTTTGTGCTTTTGCCAATAATTTGACTTTGCTGGTCTCAAGAAGGATGTGGTAATCAAAGAGTTAAGTTTTTATTGCCCACATTTCTCAGATGCAGCTCTGCCCAACATGTGCTTAACTATCAGGTGTATACTGATTCTTCCTGATGACACATTTATATAGACTTCAAAAAGGTTAGTGAGGTTCACCTCCATCTGTGACATCGATTAGAAACCGTAAGTAAACAAATTCAATACCGTAACTTCGATGGCAAAAATACATTGTTGATCCTAAAGATTTTAATTCATCATGGTTTTGTTACCTCCAGGAAAAGGACCCCATCACTATTTAATATAATCGAATACTCCAGTTTTTAGACTATTACAACCTTAATTTAAATCTACCTTTAAAATACATCTTATTATTTTTTACTGTATTGACATTAGAGGTAAAAATGTATGACCTCAGAGTAATTCCTACTTTACTTGTTTGTATATGGGAAACCCAAATATTTTAGATTAATTCTTTTAAACCAAATTGTACAAACACTATTAGTCTCCAGTGACAGTGGCATTTGGGACTGGAGGAATGGCTCAGCTGTTAAAAGCTGCTCCAGCTAAGTCAGGCAGTAGGCATCTGAGTTCAGTTCCCCAGCACCACATAAACCGGGCATGGTGGTGCATGCCTGTAATCCCAGCACTCAAGAGGCTAAGGCAGGAGGACTGCTGTGCGTTCATGGCTAGCCTGGACTGCAGAGTTAGACCCTGTCTCAAAACAATGACAGTGGCATTCATGGAAAAATTAATCAAAAGCTGACTAATGCTAGAGTCAACAGAATCTTACTAAAAATGTAGGAACCAATTTTTAAAAAGAATCTTTTGGGACAGGTTAAAATTCACAGTATGGGGACTGGACTAATGGCACAGCAGTTAAAGTGCTTATCTTGCCAGCATAAGGCCCTGAGTTTGATTTCCCCGCACCACATAGAGCCAGGCATGGTGGCATGTGCCTATAATCCCAGCAGCACTCAGAAGGCTGAGACAGGAAGACTGCTGTGAGCCCCAGACCAACCTGAGCTAAATAGTGATTCAGGATCAGCCAGGGCTACAGAGTGAGACCCTGTCTCAAAATAAAATAAATAAATAAATAAGTAAAGCACAGTATACATTGCAAAAGCAATTTTTAAAAAATCAGACAAACTATTAAAACTATTCCCAAATTCATAAATGAAAAGAAGAATCTGTACTTTTAACTTAGCAGGGACTGTTAACAACGTTAATACAGACAATATATAAAATGGTGCTGATCCTCTCTCTTCCATGTATATATATATATATATATATATATATATATATATATATATATATATATATACACATGTATATATGCCAACACTTTTTAGTGTATAGAGCTAATAATTTAAAGTAAAAACTTCACAAAAAAGCCTCAATTATAAAATTGTAAAAGTTGTAACTAAGGCCCTACATTTTAAGAGTTCATCTTCTTTAAGTAAGCCTTCAAAATATTCTGTAATAAAATTAGCCAGAATCAGATATATATTCTAAATGACTCTCATCAGATTCCTACCTTCCTCTCTACTAAACTTAATTAAGATTTGGTTAAAACCACCAAACCTCTTTTGTGTTCAACTCTATATACTATTATATTTCTATATGATTTCTCTCTGCAATGTGATCATCTACTTACTTCCCCAAAATTGGACTCTGGTACAACACCTAAAAAAGTGAGACAATGAATTTTTTTTCTTTATTTAGAGTTTAAAGATGAATCCTTTTCTAAAATTAGAGCTAGACACCCCATAGAAAGTTAGTCATAAAATCAAACTAAAAATTTTTTTAACTAAATGACAGTGAAGTATCACAGATACTTCAAACATCAGATATTTCACCAAGTACAAGTCATTGTAAATATAGAGGGAAAACATAATCAGTCTGGTTAATAAATATGGTGACACGTGCAGAGGATTTTTGTCTGGATACGATGTCTGGTTCCCTAAATTACTACCTTCACATTAGGCCAGACTTTGTTCTTAAACTATTTCAATTTTAGGTATTGTAATCCTGTTGTATACTGCATGTAAATGTTATGTCAGATACAGAGGATGACAAAGTAGGACATGGATTATGATGGCAAATAGATTTGAAACAGAAACTTCTTTGATGGCTTTGCCAACTATTCCTTCCTCTCTCCTGGAGACCACCTTCCTGAGACTGATCAGCCTCATTTTCATCAGACCCTACAGATGATTCCCCTAAACCCCAGGGACAAGGAACATAAAAATTTGCCCCCAGCATGTGCAAGATGTAATGTTTGGCCAACCAGGGGGAAAGTGATAACCAACATTCCCTGAAAAAAATCCTCACTCACATGATGCTATTGATTAGCTTGTTGGATTCCCAGGGATCCTGTGAATAGAATGGACATTTTGCATAGCCAAACTGTTAGGAGCTGTCTTGTCCCCTTTTTCATGGCCACATCCATTGTCCTCCTCTATCTCTAACTTAACCTCCTGTGATAAATCCTTTGATATGTAACATTCCTACTAAGTCACCCTTTTAAGATATAAAAGCCAAACCCCCTAGTTTCCCACCAACCCAAGAGCTAGGAATGCGCTTAGATAACATCTGAGCCCATAGCAGAGATTTCCCCCTTCAAGGTGACCCGCCTACCTGGTGCTTCCACCAATGCTTTCAAATTGTGCTCTGGTGTATGTTTTTCTTCTATTCTGTAACATAAATTCTGCAACTGCTGCTCATTGGAACATGCTCTTTGGGGAAACCCAAGTTCAAGTTCCTGTGTCTTGGCCACTCACATTTGGCTTCAGAATAAACCATCTCTAAACTCTTTAAGACAAAAGTAGCATTTTTGTGTTGACACTTTCATGTTTGTCTTTTTAATATTGTTGTTTAATTTTTAAAATTTACATATCATATCTCTTTTCCCTTCCACTCTCTTCACCCCCTTCCCATGTTCCCTTTTTCCTCTCCACAAAGTCTGTCTTCTTATCTTCTTCCATCCCTCTTACTTCTGGTAGTTTGGATTGTCTCATATTAGAAAAATCATGTGTTTTCTGTTTCTGATTCATTTCACTAAGCATAACGGTCTCAAGGTGCATCTGTTTTCCTACAAGTGACTCAAATTTGTCTGCCTTTACAGCAGAGTAGTACTTCAGTGTGTATATTTCTTTTTTCTCATTTTATTGATATGTATAAGTGCAAAATTTAAGATTTACAATGAAGTTGAGCTTTTTGTGCACATATATATCTTGTCCAGGTGACAAGGACTTTCCCGCTCTCCTTTTGTCCTTCCCCCAACCACCCCTTCATCCCTCCCCGCCCTACCCCCCTGGTTCACTTTGTTTTTCACTTTAAGTTCCATGAGATAGCTGTGATCTGGGTCTCTCATATCAGAGAGACCATTCGATGTTTCACCGGCTTCTGACTCACTTCATTAAGCATGATGTTCTCAAGTTTCTTCCATTTGCCTGCAAAGGCCTCCACATTGTTGGACTTTATAATGCATAGTATTCCACTGTGTATAAATACCATGGTTTGTGTATCCAATGGTCTGTTGATGGGTATTTTAGCTATTGTTAGTTGTGCTGCTATGAACATGGTATACCACATCTTCTTTATCCATTCATCTGTTGTTGGACATGCTGGCTGCTTCTAAGACTGGCTATTATTAATTGTGTTGCTATAAACATGGGTATGCACATATCACTCTTGTATGATGACTTTCACTTTTTGGGGAAGATACTCAGAAGAGTAGGCCAAGTGAGATATCTATTCTCTGTCTTTTGAGGAATCTATATACTGCTTTCATAGTGGTTGTACTGGTTTACTATACCACCAGCAAGATCAGATGGTTCCTTTTTCCTCACAACCTCCCCATCATTCACTGTTTTTCAAGTTCATAATACCAGTCATTATTACTGGAGTTAGATGTAACCTCAGTGTTGTTTTGACTTGCATTTCTCTAGTGGCTAAAGATACTGAACATTTTTTTCATATATTTATTGGCCAGTTGAACTTCTTCTTTTGAGAACTGCTTATTCATTTCAGATGTCCTTTTTCTGATTGGGTCTTTTTATTTTGGAGGATTTGATTTTTGTCGTTGTTCTTTATGTATTCTTGATAATAATCCTCTGCCTGAGAAGTAGCTGGCAATTTTTTTTTCAATTTTGTCAATTTCCTCCACTCTGTTGATCGTTTCCTTTATTGTGCAGAAGCTTTTAAATTTAATATAATCCCATCTCTTGATTCTTGGTGTTATCTCATGTGCTTTGGGTGTTCTATTGAGAAAGCCCTTGCCTGTGCCCATGTCTTCAGGGTTTTACCTATTTTTTCCTTTCATGTTTGTTTAAAAGAAACACATTACCACAAAGTTCAGTGCTTGTAACGTTTTTCCAGAGATAAGCCTATAATGTGGTATATCATAGAATTCACATGTTTAAGGAGCAAACAAAATCCCAATTTGCTCTATTTAATGACTATGATGGCTTATCAAAACTTAACATGAAAATAATTCAAAATGCTTTGTTCAAACCAAGTGGTTGGAACACATTTTTGACGTGAGCCAAGCTCAGATCAAAACAATTTAATTATAGCTGATTCTAAACTGTGACTGAGAATAAAATGATATCGCTTAATATCCCAGAAAACAAAAGAGCAGAAGTCTGGGAGAACATAGGTACATAGGTCACTCTAGAGAAACAAAACAGTACAGCCTTAGCCAGTTGATATCTTAGTTATATTTTGCATAAAATGCCTATGTTTGCATTTTTGTGTTAGAGTTGTAGTTACCGCATTTTGAGTAGCTAGGATTCTAGATTTGGGTTGTGTCTAAATCTCATCTTCTAGACATTGTAGATTTCAGCTATACGGATACTCTGAAAAAGATACAAGTGTGGAAACAGTAAAGTATCAGCAGGTGCCAAGGGTAGAGGCAAGGATGAGAAGGGAGCACAGGGGATTTTTAGGACCATGGAACTGTTCTGCATGCTCCTAGGGTAGTGGATATATGTTGGACATTTGCCAGACCTGTAGACCTGTAGGCTGGGGGCGTAGCTGAGTGGTTAAAGAGCTTGCCTAGCAGCATAAGGCTCTGAGTTGATCCCTCAGTGACGTGGTGGCGCACGCCTGCAATCCCAGCACTCAGAAGGGTGAGGCAGGAGGATTGCTGTGAGTTTCAGACCAGTCTAGGGTACCTAGTGATTTCAGGACCAGCCTGGGCTACCGAGTGAGACCTTGTCTCACAAATGGAACAAACAAAACGAAACAAACAAAAACCCACCCAAAGTGAACCCTTATGTAAACTCTAGACTTACTTAAGGTGATGGCGGTGCACTAACGCAAGACCACCAGTTGTCATTTGCAGCCAGTACACCACTGTGATGTAAGGTGTTGGCAGTGAAGGAGGCTGAAGGGTTGAGGGCAAGGAGGGTGGAAGGGCATATGAGAATGCTGCACTTTCTGCCCAGTTTCAATGTTTAAATATTAGTAAGGTTTCCACTTGCTTATATATGTCATGTAAGTAACATCTGAATATATTTAAGTATTTAACATACCCGCCCACCCACGCCACCTCAACACACACAGATAACTAGAATTCTGGATGAGTAGGGTAAGCTAGTTTGTCATGGGAACCCATGGCTTTACACCTTGTAGGTACTCAAGTAATGTTGAATACATGCATAACTAATCTACACATTAACAGAAGTCACTGGGAAAATTGCTCAGCTTTTTCCTATGATCATAAATATTTTTAAAATGGCTTTTCTTTGTGGTGGGAAAAAAAACAATAACTATGATACTCCTTCATGCTTCAAAATCAAGTCATGGAGTCTGGTAGGGTATGTGCTTAACAAGTGTGCAAGTCTCTAGGTTAGAGGCACAGGCTCAGACTACAAGAGGAAAGAAAACAACCAGAAACAGCAACTATGTATCAACCCATGTGGTCACAACCTAAGGACCTGTACCAAAGCTCCATGCTACATGTGAAGTCAGTAGCATATTTTTCATTTCAGTACTTTCCACTTTTATTATTATTTTTTAGAAGTCTCTCAAGCCTGATGTGACACATCCACATAATCCCAGCACTCTGGGAACCTGAGGCAGGAGGACTGTAAATTTGAGCCCAGCTGGTCAATGTCATGTCTTTGGGAGATTTAATTTCAAAATGAAAGGGAGAAGGGGACTCTGGGGATGTACCCGGGGGGGGGGTGGAGAACAACAATAAAAGCACACACAGACATGCACACGCACACACACACACACACACACACACACACACACAAAACACACAAACAGCACCACTGACAAAACCTCTTATATAAACATTTTAAGGATCACAATTCAGTCTCCAATAGTTATTGTGTTATTTTTCAAAAGTAAATATACTACAAAAAATCTTTTTCAGCCTTGTAGGAACTTGAAAAAGTAAACTAAGGTGAAAAGGTTATCCCCTGACAACTGAGTAAACCTGAAGTTTCAAAAACAAAATTAGAAGCAACTGACCTAAATATGTGGTGTTTATATCAAGAGAAACAATGATTCCTGTTTTTTATTCTTTTCTAAGTATGTTTGGAATTAGGAGAAAAATACCTGTTTACTTACCAGCTCCAGAGGAACTTGTTGGTTTGTTATGATAAAATGGTAACTTTGTAAAGGCCTTCAGATCCTAAGATACTAACACTTTATTACAGTGAATACCTCTTATGTGAAACAAAGGTTCTAGGCAAATTGTCAGTTTCAGGCCTGATCTTGTTGATAAACCACTGTTGTAGTGTGTCTATAAATGTGGGCGTGGTCCAGGAGCACACCTGCAGGTCACTAGAGTTCAAATCATCCTCAGCTGCTTCGCTAACCCACACCCAAAGGCCTGGTTGAATGTTTCACCCGACATGCTCCTGTTTTCTTTTAAAATTTCATAGTTACTTTTGTTTAAATCTTCAGTTTGCTAGGCTGAAGCTCTAGTGTTCATTCTTAAAGGGAGAAAAGCTTAAAGGTTTCCAAATAGGCCCCATACACGTATCAACTATTTTCTTTTTAAAATAACTATATTTTTGTTTTTGGATAGTTATGCCTTGATCCAGTTTATGTAGTAAAATTTGCAGTGTTAAAATCATCACCCAGCTATACATGCACATTGTGTGCCTGTGTACATGTGGGTATAATATGGGTAAACAGAGTTGGTAGTTCAGTGGATAGAGCATTTGCCCAGCAAGCCCAAGGCCTGGAGTTTCATTCCCAGCATCACATTGAAGTCGGGGGTGGTGGCACATTCCTGGAGTTGGGAGGCCATAAGTTCCAGGGAAGCATGGGCTACATCATGAGTTCAGGACAAGCCTGGATTAGAGTGAAACCCTGTTTCAAAAAAAAAAAAAAAAAAAAAAAAAAAAAAAAGGTGGTGGCGAGGACTACACAAGTTAACACGATAAAGGATATGCTGTGACACATGTGTTCCGTGGAAGTTTTAGTATTGTTCCTTACTAGAGAAGTTCACTCCTTCAATTTCATTTCATCTGCACTCCTAGCTTTTGTTTTTCACAGTTCCCCTCCCCCTACCCATTTCTTCCTATAAAAAGAAATTGGACAGAGTTTTAAGGATTTCTTTCTTTCTTTTTTTTTTTGTACTCAGTCTCTCTGTGACAGAAACTTACACTACTTTGTAATTCTTGTGTATTACATGGGAAAGAATGGCTTACGGTCTCACCTCTGTGCTGGTCTACCTGCACTAGTCAATCACAAACAGATGAAGTTAGGTGACAGTGATATGGAACAGGAGAACTACAAGCAGCAAGGAACAAATCTACTCTTATGCTCTGGGAAAATAAATTTCAAGTCTTGAAAGAAAATATTCTGCACAAGCAAAGGTTAAGATTAGAAAGGTACATATTAGGAATGTGGAATGGTGATATCGAAGAGGTGTTAAAATTATTTCTGGTATAGGATACAGAATCAACACTAAACAATCAACGAAGCTGGGTGTGGTAGCTCACACCTATAATACCAGCACCGGGGAGGCTGAGGCAGGAAAATTACTTTGTGTTCGAGACCAGCCTGGGTTACAGTACCAGACTGCACTACAGAGCATGGGCCTGTCTCAAGAAAAAATAAAGTAAAATTCACTAAAAGGGCAAACAAATTACACAGACACTTCTCAAAAGAAGTACAACCGGCCAAGAAGTCTATGAAAAAATGTGCATCGTTAGCCACTAGGAAAATGCAAATCAGAGCAACCCTGAGATTCTTCCTCGCCCCATCAGAATGACCATCGTGAAGAATAAAAAATAAGTAATTGTTTATGACGCTGCTGGAAAAAGGAACCCGCCTGCACCACTGGCGAGTGTAAACCACGGCCACTCTGGAAGTCGGTAGATTGGTCTCTCAAAAAAAACCCCTAAAAACCAGAGTCACCATTTGAATCATCTGTGCCTCTCCTGGGTGGGTACCTGAAGGAAGGAAGGCAGCATAATGTCGGAGACCCGCAGTCGCCGAATGGCAGAGTGATGCCTGGCAGCCAAGACACGGAACCAGCCTCAGTGGCCATGAGTAGGTGGGTAAAGGAAATGTGGGGTATGAATATGTGATGGAGGAGGATTCGGCCGTAGAGAAAATGAAATGAGGTCATGTCAGGGACCGTGGGCGGACCCGCCTGGAGTCGTCATATGAAGGAAAGCGAGCCAGACTCACGCTAGCACGGGTCGCCTGTTCCCTCTGACGTGTGGGATGTAAGAAGGGTGCCATGAGCGAAGGAGAGTGTTCGCAGTCGCAGGAGGAAGGCACCGGAGGACCGCGCACAGGGAGAGCAACAGGAGGGCAGAAACTGTCAGCAGACACCAAACCCGACTTCTGGGCTGGAGGAAGGGTGCAGCACTGCGAGCACTTGCCTAGCAAGCCACGGCCCTGTGTTCGCTTCCCTAGCACCCCCTCAGCCAGGCACGGTCACACACGCCTGCTAATCCTAGCACTTGGGAGGCTGAGGCGGGATTGCTGTGAGTTGAAGGCCAGCCTGGGCTCCATAGTGAGCTCAAGATCAGCCAAGTTTTCAAATAAGTTTACATGACTTTTTTTTTTTTAACTCTGAATTAGCAAAAACGGAACAAAACTTGAGCATAATGGTATATACATGTCACCTCAGGATTCTGGGAGGCTGAGGCAGGAGTATTCCAAGTTTGAGCCCAGACTTGGCAACATAGCAACCTAGAGTCTGTCTCAACCAACCAACCAATCAACAACCCCTCAAAAAAAAATTGGAAAGGTGGTGGTGTAGCTCACTGTCTTCAGGCCCTGGATTCAGTCTCTAAACAAATAAATAACACGTAACTAGAAAAAAAAATTGGAAAACGAAGGGGAGCCAAGAAAGCAGTGAAATTTGTGAAGAACAGAGCCCTCTTCCAGACTTGTAAATTTTGTCATTCAAAACTCGTATTTGATTACTAAGGTACTAACTGGGGGCTGGTAGCATAGCTCAGTGATTAGAGCACTTGCCTAGGAAGCACGACGCCTGGGGTTCAGTCCCACAGGACATATAATAGCTGGACATGGTGGTGCATGCCTATTATCCCAGCACTCCAGGCGCTGAGGCAGCAGGACTGCTGTGAGCTCTAGGCCAGACTGGGCTCTATGGTGAGTTCAGGACCAGCCGGGACCACAGTGTGAGATCCAGCCTGAAACTAACTAACTAAACAATAAAAGAGGTAGTAACTCCAATGTGCAAATGCATAGAAGAACTTGCGTTGCAATTCAAGGAAGAAACAACAATCGGGGGCTCGTTCAATCATGTAATCTCATTGAATTTATTTGCTTACCTTACGTGGTTTGGAATCACGTGGGCTTAGAAGTCATTCTTAGCTACCCGGGAGACTGAGGCAGGAGAATCTCAAGTTCAAGCTCAGCCAGAGCCACCTAGTAAGATCTTGTCTCAAAACGAAACAAAATGAAATGAAACAAAACAAATGAAAACAAACAGAAAGGTGAGGGGCTGGAGAAGTAGCACAGCAGTTGGAGTGCTTGCCTGGCAAGCACAAGGCCCTGAGTTGTACTCCCCAGCACCACATAAGCCAGGCACGGCGCACAATCCCAGCACCTGGGAGGCTGAAGCGGCTGGACTGCTGTGAGTTCAAGCCAGGCTGGCTGCATAGTGAGCTTGGGAATCAGCCTGGACTGCAGAGCGAGACCCTGTCTCAGAAAAAAAAGAAGTGCTAAGGATGTAGCTCAGTGCCAGTGCACCCTGGGTCTGATCTCCAGTATTGCAACCAACAAATAAAACCAGTTGTTATAGAAAGGGAAATACTGAGCAAACTTATTGAAACCTGCTATTAAGATGATAACACAAACAAATAAATGGGGTTTCCTTTCCAGGCCTTTCTCTTTATTCCTCAGCAAACCTTCCATTCCATTCTAGGGACACAGTGTTCTTGTGCTTTGGATACAAAAGGAAAAATGATCTAGTCCTTCTTTCAGAAGTTTACAATCCGCAGAGGAAGATATGCCCCCACCCAAGCCAGGGTAATTCTGTGTTGATATAGCAGGTATGAGGGGGATTGTTTGGGATTTGGGACATGATTGTTTTTATTTTGAGAAACCCTTTTTGGGTTTGAATAGTCTTTGTGACTTTTTGGAGTGCATCACCTGGGTCTTGAGGAAAGATGAAAAGATTGTCAGGCGAGGAATGAGGAAAGCCCCGTGGTTTTCAGGTCTTTTTGAATCTAAGTAATTTAAACAAGCCAAGAATCAGCATGCCTGCTGGGAGCCAGCCAGAAAACAGGCTGAACAGACTCAATTAAGAGAAATAGCTGAGCTCGATTAACTGAAGTCAGTTGATATGTAGCTGAAAATCCAGCTATAGGGTCTGAGACCAAATAAATGAGTTTTCAAAACCAGGACCCTTTTGAGAAAGTAAAGGGCACCATGAACAATCAGGCTAGAACTGTTGTAAACTGAGACTGTCCCAGGCAAAGTAGTCACACCACCACACTCTATTTAAAGCACACGAGAGTCAGGAACACAGCGGTCAGGCTCTTGCTCTATTTTCTTTCTCCCTTCCTCTCTGCGTGTTTGTTTAGTCTTCAAGCTGTCGTCTCTCATCAGGGGTTAGGTGGCTGACAATCATCAGTGCAGTTCACGGTGATCACAGGGGGGATTTGACTTGAATGGTCAAAGCAGGATCTGCTGCAACCTGTAACAAAAACAATCCCACCCAACTGCATCGCGGCGGCCTAATGGATTGGGGGGGGGGGACCTCACTGGAGAGAGAACTTTGCTACCTAGACATTTGAGTTTTCCCTTAACAATGGGAAAATATGTAGCCATGCAAAAGCCCGTGCATGAGTGTTTTTGTGTAGATGTAGGCTTTCATTTCTCATGAGTGTATACCTGCTAGGGCTTGGCTGTTTGGCAACTTTATAACATCTGGGACTAGTGTTTTACAATCCCACCAGTAATATGTGAGGCTTCCCGTTTCTTCACATGCTCGCCAAGATGTATAAATAAGGATCCTGGACAGTGCAAAGTGGTGCGAGTCCAGTTTACCAATTGTTCCTTTTTTAATTTGTGTGTTAGTATCATGGCAAAGAAAGTGTTGCCTAATTCAAAGTTACAATGTACATGCTTATGTCTAACTTTTAAGTTTTTAAAATTAATTAATTTGAGACAAGGTCTCGCTCTGTAGGTCAGGCTGGTCCTGAACTCATTCTATAGCCTAGGCTGGCCTTGAAGTCCTCCTGCCTCAGTGTTCCAAGTGCTGGAATTACTGGCGTGCACCCACTTCTGGGTAAAATTTTGCTTTCGAATTAGGACTTCAATCTGATTTCAGTTTATTTTCATATACTGTGTGAGCTAGAGGTTCAGTGGCATCTCTGGCCTCTGGCTCTCCAGTTGCCTGGGGCACCATTTGTAGAAAAGACGATTCTTTCCCGATTGAGCGATTTTTGCACCCTGTCCAGAATCAACTGGCTGTAGATGCACACGCCTATTTTTGGACTACCAATTTTATCTAATTTATTTACATATCTATCTTTATGGCAGGGCTGTGTGATTTTTTTTTCTTAGAACAACAGGTCTTTATTTTGAAACAAAGGACAGAGAGGTAAAAATGAGTGGGTCCTCCTGTGTGATCTTGATTACAGCAAATTTTGTAGTAATTTTGAAACTGGGAAGTGTGAGATCTCTAAGTTTTTCTTATTCAAGGTTATTTTGAGTCTTCTGTCTTTTGAGTTTCAGTCTGACCTTTAGGGTAGCTTGGGAAATTCTCCCAAAAAAAGAAGACAGCTGAGATTTTTATGTAGGTTACATTGGCTCTGTACATCAGTTGGGATTGTATTATATTACATGGTAACGATATTACATCTTCTGACTTATGCACATAATTTAAAAAATTTATTTAGGTCTTTTCAAACTTCAAATTTATTACTAAATATCTTATTCTCTTTGGTGTTATTGCAAATAAAATTATTTTCCTGACTTTATAGATTTTTCATTGCTAATATATGAAAATACAACTGGAGGTGGAATATTCACTGTGTGTCCTGTAGTCTTCCTCAACTTACTAATTCTAATAGTTTTTGTTGGATTCATAGACATTTAGTACATGCAAGATCATGCCAATTTCAAGTGTAGTTTTCCTTCTTTCTTCCTGATTTGGATATCTTTTGTTTCTTTTCCTCTGCTAGAACTTCCGGCATAACATAAATAGAAGTGCTAAAATCAGACATCATTTTCTTGTTCCTGTAAGGGGAAGAAAGGTTGTCTTTTACTATTAAATATAATTGTAGTTATGAATTTTTTGTTAGATGCCCTTTACTGCGTTGAGAAAAATTTTCCTTATATTCCTAGATTGCTGAGTATTTATGTCATTGAAAATGTGTGGAATTTTGGTGAGTGCTTTTTCACTGAGATAATAATATGTGTCACATTGATTTTCAGATATCAAGGCAACCTTGCATTCCTAGAATAAGGCCTAAGCCCTGCCTGCTCATGTTATAAAATTATTTTATATGTTAATAGATTCAATATGCTAGTATTTTCTTGAAGGTTTTTTTTTATCATAGAAACACTGGTTTATGGTTTTATTTATTTTTTTGCAATGAGGGTTTAATATCAGAGTCACATTGACCTCAGAATAATTGGGACATGTTCCCCTCTTTTCTAAATTTTGAAGAATTTGTATTAATTCTTCAATTCTTAATTCTTAGTGATTTTTACTTACTAAAATTGACACTTGGGCTCTGGCTTTTTTTTTTTTTCTATTTGTGTGTGTGTGTGTGTGTGTGTGTGTGTGTGTAGTGTGCTGAGGATGGAACTCAAGGCCTTTATGCTAAGCCACTTGCCCAGCCTAGTTTTTGGTTTTGATTTCAAGACAGCATTTCAATAAGTCACTAAGCTGCCCCAATGGGCTCAGACTTGTGCTACTCCAGCCTTAGTCCCCCACAGTGGATTACAGACTTGTACTACCAAGCCTGGCTTGCACTGGGACTTTTTTGGGAGGTATTTGTACAAGATTATCTCAGTGATTTTATTTGTTACAAGTCTATTTAAATATTCTATTTCTTTTTGTGTCTTTCCAGGAATTTGTTCATTTCATAGATTACCTAACATTTACTGATAGTTTTCCCTGGCAATCCTTTTATTTCTGTAAACTGGGTAGTAATGTTCCTTCGTGCAGTGCTGATTTTAGAAATTTGGGTCTCCTCTCTTTTTCTTTTGACCAATTTAAAGTTTTATCAATTCTGTTAACCTTTTCAAAGACCCAAATCTTGATTCTATTGACTTTCTGTATTTTTTCTATTCTGTATTAATTTCTATTTAATTTTTACTCTTTTTCTACTGCTTTGACCTTTGGTCTCCCTAACCCCTCAGTTTTTAAGGTAAAATATTGTCATTTATTTGAGGAATTTTATTTATTTATTTATTTGTTGAGACAGGGTCTCCCTCTATAGTCCTGGCTGGTCCTTACTATGTAGCTCAAGGTAGCCTCAAACTCATGGCAATCCTCCCGCCTCTGCTTTCCAAGTGCTGGAATTAAAGGTGTGCACCATCACACCTGGCTTATGTGCTGCTGAGGAATCAAACTCAGGACTTTGCACTTGTTAGGCAAGCACTCTAACTGCTATGGTATTTCTCCAGCCCTGAGGAATTTTAAAATAGGTATTTAGAACCACAGATTTCTCTGGGCTGGAAGAACACCACAGCAGTCAGAGTGATGGTCCTGGCCCAGCCTCACATAAAGCTTAGCTGAGCATGGTGGCACACGCTTGTAATCCCAGCACTCAGGATGCTGAGGCAGGAGCATTGCTGTGAATTTGGGGCCAGCCTGGGGTACATATTAATTTCAGGACCAGCCTGGACTACAGAGGGAGACCCTGCCTCTAAAGGAAAAAAGAAAAAGGAAAAGAAAATTCAGAACAAAATGAGGACAACTTTTCCCACAAGACAACTGAGTTTTTAAAACTTTGTGGAAGGCATCATTAATTAAGTTTAAA
Organism: Ctenodactylus gundi; assembly: GCA_004027205.1. NCBI lineage: Eukaryota > Metazoa > Chordata > Mammalia > Rodentia > Ctenodactylidae > Ctenodactylus > Ctenodactylus gundi. The sequence continues at coordinate 527,438 of PVKB01000520.1, forward strand.
ATCTTCCCTGTGTTACTCTCTTCTCATCCCTTTACCCTCACCTCTTTAGCCCTTGGGGTAAACAGGCTCTGAAGAAGTTGCTGTAAGGGTTAAAGAATAGTGGTAGTGACTTCCTGCTTGTCCCAAACCACTATTCCAATGGAAGAAGGACCAATTCATGTCTGTTTTGGGATGTGACTTCTCTGATACCCAGATTATTCTTATCAGATTTATTCCATACTCAGCACCAGGCATAATTAATAAACTTGTTGAGCAATTTTCTATTTAGATTGCTGGTCTCTAGTGTTGTGGTCCTTAGGGATCTCCTACCCCACGACTGGGAGTGCAGCACCACCGGCTCCTGCTATTCAATCCCCAGTAGCTTTACGATGAATGCATCAGGGGCTGGAGGAACAGTGCAGCAGTCGGAGCACTGCCTAGCAAGTGCAAGGACCTGGGTTCAATTCCCCAGGACCATATAAGTTCTGTATGGTGGTACATGCCTGTGATCCCAAGCGCTGATAAGGAGGACTGCCTCGAGTTTGAGGCCAGTCTGGATTACAGAGTGAGTTCAGGACCAGCCTGCACTACAGAGTGAGAATCTGTCTAAAAAAAGATCACCATCACAACAAAAAACTAGTGAGGTGGATCCAATACCGAAAAGTTAAAGTGAACTGTGTGGCCATTTGACCTGGTCATACAAGAGGAAAAGGGTTACAGATAGTCCATAGAGTTAGTTGCCAGGTAAGAGGCTTCTGTATAACTTTCTAATAGCAAAGTCATATTAAGGAGACAAAGCAAGCTGGGTGTGGTATTACACACCTATAATTTCAGCACTTTGGGAGGCTGAGGCAGGAGGATCACAAATTTTGAGCCTATCCTGGGCATCTTAGCAACTTAGTGAGACCCCATCTCAATAAATAAATAAATAAATAAATAATACATACGGCTGGGGAATGTAGCTCAGAGTGAAAGTCCTGTGTTCAAGCTCCAGTACCACAAAGACAGAGAAAGAAACAGAGACCATGAGGGAGAGAGAGAAGTTAAATAATTTACCTGAAGTTAAACAGCTAATAAATGGATCTCAATGTATGCATTTTTTAACGTATGCATTTTTGGAATTTGCAAAGTGAGACTGGTAAAGAGGACCCTGCTTCAATAATTTGACCATTCTTCTGCTGGCATAGCTTTGGAATTCATAGAGGCTCCTCAATTCTGACAGCCCCTGCTCTGAGCCAGATGTTCCCAGACTTTCATATGCAAGTAAATCAGCTGATCAACTTGACAAAATGTGGCTTCCAATCAGTGGCCCTGCCGTGGAGCCTGAAGTTAGGTCGTTGAAGGACACTAAGGCCCTGCCCAGGCTGGTCCTGCCCTGAGTAGATGCTCTGGCCCTCAGTATCATCCACATCTGAGACAACAACAAGATCATGCTCTGCCCCTGGAGAAGCTAGAACTTTGCAAGAAGTTTTTCTCTATGGTTTTTTACTTCCTCCATGTTGTTGGCAGTGTTTACTCTTTCCTGCTCTTTTGTACATCTTCCAGTCCTGCATCCTTCATTCCTTCTGCAGTCATAGCACCTTGGTAAATGCTTGCTTTCTCTTTCATTTTTTTTTCTACATGCTGAGGATTAAACCCAAGATCTTGGTATTCTACCACTAAGCCACATCCTAGCTGCTTACATTTTTTAAAAAATTATTCACAGAAAAATAGGTTTAAATGGAAAATAAGAGAAAACAAGAAGGGACTCTACCTTGGAAAACTAATAAAAGTCAGCCTTAACAAAGGAAAATGAAGAACATAAGAAAGGACTCCAGCTTGAGCAGTGGTAGGGGTACACACCGATGAAGGGGTGAGACTGGCCCACTGCAAAGGCAGGAGGCCAGCTGGGCTGTGGTCATCTGCTCAGTCCTGGCTTCACAGTTTGGAATTCTCACGGCTGGGGTGGTTCTATTGACTTGGAAGGACTGACTGTGGTGGTGCCAGTCATGTGAGGCTCTGCCTTTTCCAGAATTCACAGAGGTAGGATGATAGCTGAAAACTTCTGGGAATGGCCGAATGCCCTTGTAAATTCCTTATTTTGGTGCCCTCAGTCTTGAAGGTAGATAAAATCATGTACATTCAAAGCTCATCAACTCTGTCTTACTAGGTCCTAGAAGGACACGCCCTAAGTGATCCACATGTCCATATACAGAGCTGAGAAGAGATCTGACCTAAGATTTACAGTAACAGAGGATACAAAATGAAGGTTAAGGTTTGTTACGCTCCTAGTTACCTATCAGGGATCTATAGACCCGTAGAAAGGGTTGTGGTTTACGGTAAAAATCCTAGGCCTTAAAATTTATTACTTTATGTTAGGCAGACGGTTAGATATTAGCAGGCCAGAGGGAGTCCAAAATAGTATAGTTAAGGAAAGAAACAAAGATCTCAATGTGTAATATATTTTAAATCAAGTGTTAGGTCTCAGACCCACAGCACGATTACATTTTAAGGTTACCCATTGTACACATACATTCTGATAGCTGACCACCTGGCCATGTAGTTACCAAAAAAGCAGACAGCATTCTTGGGTGCCAGGGTCTACACTCGATGATGTCACAAAGGGGGACATTCTTTAAAGACCTTCCATACTTGGGCTGGGACCTGATTTAGATTCTTGTATGTTTGAGGCCCCTGGGGGAACACTGGCCACCTAAAAGGAACAAGGAAGACATTTTTGAGATATCGACATTCCAGAGTAACTGGAAGAAACATGTAAGTGAACAATGATAATCACCATCATTCCCTGAATCCCAGGAGTAACTTGTATGCGCATAGGAAAGTATCCAAACTCGTACTTGGTGCCGATGCCTTCGTGGCACAACTCACCCTCTCACTTGAAGGCCTACCCCTCTTTTTATCTATGTATAATAAGTTCTACTTATAATTCTATGTGGCCAATTACATGTCTTAACTGAATTCTTCCATTAAGGCACAGACTGACGAAATTGAGGGGCGGGTTCCCTGCTGCATCAGGACCAGTCTTCCCATTGATACTTCACCCAGTGGCAGACAGACTATGTCTTAACTTAAGACTGACAAGGAAAAGGAAACTTTCCCCCAACCTTTTGCAAGTCTCTGCACTACAGTACCTTTCCCCGTCCCTCATCTTGATCAGCTCATAAATTAAGGTTCATGGTCCTTAATTTATTTCATGATTTATAGTACCAACTAGCCTTTGCTTGCTTTGTACATTTACCACAGGATCTAAATTCTTGCCATAGTGTTACTGGGAGGGGAAAATGAAACTTTAAAATTTACAAGTATTTTTTTTTCTTCTTTTTTTCTTTGTGAGAGAGACTGCCACCCCTACCTCTCCTCTACTCAGACAAATGGACAATATGCAGATGCTGTATTGGGAGATCAAAGTCGATTCATTTCCAGGCAAGGAAGGGAGATGTTGGGGTCTGGGAAGAAATAATAAATGAACCTGAACATGCCTAATCTCCCCCTCTGATTCCCCGCTATAAAAGACCCTTACACACCTGCACATGGTGAGATGGTGGTTAGACAGTAATAGGCCCCCTCATCTTTTTGGAACAGGTTTTGAATAACTCATTCCCCCCTCCTTTTTTTAAACCACAATAAATGTTCTCCTTTGATATGATCAGCATCGAGTGAGTGAACCTTAATGTATTGACTGAAGCAGGCACTAACAAGAAGGTGGTAAGATATATACACATACAAGAACGAGAAAATAACCTAATATTCTAAGTGAGAAATGATAAGAAAGTCATTGCCCTATGATTGGCAATTCATAGCTGTTCCAAGTGTTACAGTTTAGAACTGTAATATCCCCCAAGAGCCTCATGTATTTGGACATTGTGGAATGTTCCCGAATTCCATATGCTGTTAAAAGGTGGTTGGAAGCGGTGGATCACAGTCACTTGGGCTTGACCCAGAAGAGGCAGATCACGGGACATGACCTGGAAGGGAACATTCTAGCCTGGCCCTTCCTCATTCACTCAGCTTCCTAGCCACCATGCCACGAACAGCTTTTCTTCGGCTACGCCTCTGCCACTTGCTTCTACCACTGCCAGCTGCCCATGAATGGACTGAGACCTTCTGAAACTGTGAACTAAAATGAACCTTTCCTCCCTTAAGTTGTGAATATCAGGTATTCTGTCCTAGCAGAGAAAAAATAAGACACCAAAAGAGACTATTATTAAATCCCTGGGAAAGAATGAATGAAAACTATATTCAATTTTTTATGCCTTTCTTTGATAAGCAATTGAATTACTTCATGAATAATACTAGCAAAGGTGCTGTTCCACAGTAAGCCAAATTGCTTACAGGACCTTATGAACATCTCTCCTGTCTCCCAGTATTGGAGCAACCAACAGGCTGACTAAGTCCATTTACTTGACAAATATTTATTGAGTATCTCTTATGCCATAGGTACATAGGTAATGCAATTCTAATGAGCAGGCAGACAGGCAATAAAAAATAAGTCATAGGATAATATGACAAAGGGAACTGAAATGTGGGTACTGTACTGCTGGGTAGCAATTCTCTAGAGAAATGAGATTTGAGCAAAGACCTGAAGGAGTAAGCCACACAAATGGGTAAGGACAGCTCTGTGCACCAAGAAGCACAGGTGCAAAGGCCTTACGAAGTTGTGGTCTGTGGCTCTGAAATTCATAGCAAGAAATTTGAATTTTTACTTGGAGATGTGAAGACACTGAAACTGTGTGCAGGTGATGACATGAAGGATTTCTGAAGGCACTGTCCAAAGGGGTCCGGGAGGTTAGAGTGGTAGACAACAGGTAATTCAGTCAGGAGACTATTAAAGTGGTTGAGAGAAAAAAACGTTGGTCTAGAGAAAAATGTATTAGAGTAACAACAACAGAAGTGGAGAGGCTGAGCAGTCAGGTTGAGGATGTACGTACAGTATTTTCAAGGTAGAGCCAGCAGAATTTGCTAATGAGGAGGATGTAGACCAAAGACCAAGAGAAGAGTCATGAATGGTTCCAAGCGTGAGGGCTTGAGCAACTGGCCCCTGTCCCAGGGTGACGATCATCAGGAAAGAGGAAATTTGAAGAGGAAATTAATAATTTTGTTTAAACATGTTACAAGTCGGTTCGTACCTGACATCCCTGACAGATTAAAGAAGGCTGTAGATTCGTTGTCTGTCTGTGAGAAGTGGACTGTATTCCTCTACTTTTAAATCTGTGTTTGTATCTTTGTCTCTTTCTCTCTTTTTTCAGTACTGGGAACTGAATTCAGGTAACACCTTCATTCTGAATTACATCCCCAGCCCTTTTACCATTATTCTTATTATTTATTAAATTTAATGTTTTTTGAGACAGGGTCTCCATAAGTTGCTAAATTGCCTGCCTGGGCTGGGCTTAATTTTGTGAACCTCCTGCCTCCGCCTCCCAGAGTACTAGGATTACAGGTTCACAACCCCAAACCTGATAAATCTAGCTTCCTGTACGGACTACAAATAGTGGTAACACTTCAGGACACCTCGTATTAGGCCATAAGAAGTTTTTCAATTTCTACTCAGATCTCATGTGTGTCCTTAGCTGTCATTTAAGAAACCTTGCCATTCTGAGACCCCAGTGCTGGGGAGGGGTTGTGATTTAGATAGAAAATTCCTCCCAAAGCCTCATGTGTTCAGAGATGGGGCTGGTGGAAGGCAACTAAGTCGTGAAGGTGCTATCCCGTCATTAGCCAAAAGGGCTGTTGGGAGGTGGAGCCTACTTGCAGGCAGTAGGCCACTGAGAGTCTATCTTTGAAGGGCGTATCTCTTCTTTGGTTCCTTCCTGCTCTTTTTGCTTTCTGGCTGCCATGAAGTGAGCAGCTTTCCTCTGCCAATCCTTCTGCCATGATGTTTCTGCCGTGGAGACAGCTAACCATGAAGTGACACCTCTGGTACCTTTTGAGGAGCCGAACTAAACCTCTTCTCCACTAAGCTGTGTATGCCAGGCATTTTATCCCAGCAACAGAAAGCTGACCCCTGCAGAAGGCTAGAGTAGGCACTTTAGTCAACGGTGCAGATCGACTGAGCATTCTGGCTCCCCCTGCCATGGTGCCAGACTGTTAAGTGAAGCTGCCTTGGATTCTTCCGTCCTGGCCATCTGCTGGCTGAATACCAACAAGGGACTTCTGTCAATGTCGGATTCCCCACTTACAAAGTGGTGTGATGTAATAAAAACAGTTTTTGTTTTACATAGCTATTACTTAAACAGTAATGTGCTATATAGCAGTAAATAGATGGATTAAAATCTAAATGTTAGAAATGTAGACCCAAGGATTGTCTGCATGTAGATGGAATTTAAAGGCTGAATACTTTTATGCAGGTGTCTTAACATTTCTTTGCCATGGAACCCTTTGGGAATTTAGAAGTTCCCATAAACTCTTCTCAGAAAGTTTTTAGATGCAAAATATAAAATATATAGGATTGCCAAGGAAGTCTTTTTTTTTTTTTTTTTTTTTTTTTTTTTGAGACAAGGTATTGCCCTGTAGTCTAGGCTGGTCCTGAACTCACTGTGAAGCCCAGGCTGGCCTCGAAGTCACAGAAATCCTCTTGCCTTGTCCTTCCAAGTGCTAGGATTTCATACCTGGCTAATTTGTATGTGGTGCTGAGGAACTGAAGTCAGGGTCTTACACATGCTAGGTAAATGCTGTAATCACTGAGCAACATCCCCCAGTCCCCAAAATGAAATACATTTAAATGAATTGCAGCAATTTAATTTCAACTTAAAACCTTTTATTTGAATTTGCATTTACTGATTACTATCACGTTCTTTTCTCTCCACTCCCCTCCCCCTTACTTGGTACTGAGGACTGAGCCCATGGCCTTCACACCTAGTCCAGTTATTACTTTTTTTGAGACAATATTTCACTAAGCAGCTAAGTGGCCCTTGCCCTGAGGTGTGACCCTCTGTGCAGGCCTGTGCCATGGGGCTGAGCTTTGTGTTCTCTTCCTTCTGCGTTTCCTATGTTCCTATATTCCATTTAAAGCACAACTTAACTTTTAAAATATTATTTATGGGGCTAGGGGTATATCTCAGCAGTTGGAGTGTTCACCTAGCAAGCAGAAGGCCCTGGGCTCAATTCCCAGCACCACATGAACCAAGTGTGATGGTACCCTTCCCCCCGCCCCCGCCGTAATCCTAGTTCTCAGGAGGCTGAGGCAGGAGGACTGCCATGAGTTCAAGCCAGCCTGAGCTATACAGTGAATTCAGAAACAGCCTGGAGTACAGAGAGAAACCCTGCTCCAAAATAAAAACTATTATTTATGATTTCTTACTAGAATAAAGACTTAAACAACTTTGAAACAACCTCAGTACACTTTTTTTGGCTCTTGCTTCTTCCACAATGATTCTTAGTTGTTTCCCTCATAGCTAATTTGATAGGTTAAAAAAAATCAAAAACCTTATCCAGTCTGGCATCAACAGGCTTTGAATAAACACGCCTGACTTTGATAAGCATAAGATTCATCTGGTGGAATCAGACCTGTGGGTGCTGTTGGTATCCTGTGTGTTTCCCAGAGAACGTTCAGGGTGTGGGTTCATCTTATGAGTCAGCTAAGCAGAGGTTTGCTTAAGAAAGCATCTATTTTGAGTGGATGTATATGTTTTTGTTTACATATGCAGAGAAAATATTCTGGTTGGACGTTCAGGAAATTACTAACCGTGGCTGCCTCTGCGGAGGCGGACTAGAGGAAGGCTCGGAGGCAGCACTCCTTCTACATGGAGCCTGCACTTCCCTTTGCATGTGAAAGCAGAATTGAAGACAAGGACTTGGATGCAGGCAACTACTTGGAACCGATCCCAGGGGGCCTGGAGGGAAGGAGCAGGTAGAGTAGACACAGTAGGTTTATACAGGTAGTAGAGTAAATTTTGACTTGAATTAATCTGATTCTTTTTGTAGTCCTGGTGATTTAAAACAGGGCCATTGCTCTGAGCTATGCGGCCAGCTCCTTTTTGTATTATTTATCTGAGCCAAGGTCTCAGTCAATCACTGACTTACCCAGGGTGGGCTCAAACTCGCAATCCTCCTGTTTCAGCCTCCCTAATTTGCGGGACTACAGGCTTGCACTATGGGGCTCGGCTTAAATCTTGGGTTTTAAACAATATGCTTTTCCCTTTCTTTTGCTCAGACCATTCTCCACTCTCCAAGAGCAGGAAGAGATTTTCACACACACACTCTTTACACACACACACACCAGAGTTGGATTATTTGGATCTTAGGGGTTTTTTAGTAGAGTTTTGTAAATCGACAGTGGAGACAATAATCTTTAAAGTCATAATTTTTAACTTTTAACTTCATAAGTCTGATGCTTAAGAAGAAGAATTTTTTTTAAATGGCTTTAAAAAGCAAAAGCAGAGCTTGAGGACTCGGAACATAAAATTTTACTATAAAACTTCTGCATCAGGGAGCTCCAGGAATGGCTCAATGGTTACAGCGCTTGCCTAGCAAGTAGTAAGTCAAGTGGTGGCACACACCTGTAATCCCAACACTTGGGAGACTGAGGCAGGAGGATTGCCAGGAGTCCGAGGCCAGCCTGGGCTCCATCCTGAGTTGAGGACCATCCTGGGCTACATACTGAGCGAGATCTTTTCTAAAACACACACACACACACACACACAAAAACCCACTTCTGCATCAATGTGGATCAGAGAGAGTCAATACAAAGAGATATTTTTCCATCAAAGAGAATAAGTTTGACCCAGGAGCAGAGAAGGGTGGGGATGTGACCAGATCTAGAATATTGCCCAAGTGCCTGGAAGGTTCCTAACAGTTGGGGGTGAGTATGGAGGGGGCAGGGAAGGAAAACCCTGACAGGATTAAGGAGATCCAAGAACCTGGAGGACGCAAGCCTCCAGAGGAAAGCAGAGAGCCCAGGCTGGACCTCAGAGGCTGTTCATGGCAGGATGGGCTTGAAGGCAAATCAGCCCCACCTTACTCCTAACTGGGGAAATCAGGCGAAAGGTCTGGAATACTGAAGGATGTGGTACAGGAAGGTGCTGATTTTAGGTCACTATTCTAAAAGGACTTGGAATTAGTGTAAGAGATGAAGGAACAGATGTACCCAAGGTGATGCTCCTTTCCCTGCATATCCAATCAGTATGGATCCAGCTTTCTCACCCTAATTTGGGTAATTTGGATGGGTCATCTCAATTTTAGATGGAGGTATCATGGTCCCTGGAGGTCTTTGTGGAGAGAATGCCACAATTAAACTTCTTCCTCTGCCCAAAACACTTCTTCCTCTCCTGCTGCACAGATCTAACACCTACCAGGACTCCGTGGGAAACTTCACGTGGGCTAATTTCCACCAGAGTCCATTTCCTGGGCAACCCAACCTGTAGCTCTTTCAACCTGCATTGGGAGTGGACAACTGTATGTCGGATGCAGGGTTTGGATTTTATTACAATGTGGAGCTGTAGGAAGGTGTTGGGTCTGGAGTTTGGGCATTTATTTGCTCACTAGCTACAATGGGAAGATTGTGGATCCAAAGGGATTGACTGGAGGCAGCTCCACCACAAGTGTGGCTCCTGAGCCACACAGACTAGGGAGGACTGTGGCATGAATTTGGAGGTGCAGCTATGGAGTTGAAGATAAGGTGACAAATTCTAAATATATTTAGGAGGGCCGGTCAGAACGACTAACTGATTACATGAGGGAGTGACAGCGAGAGCGTCAGATACCAAGGTTTCTGGATTGAGCAACCAGGGATGCCATCAGTGACTTCAATTCAAGTCATAGTTTTTATGAGAGAGAAAGAGGACACTTCCTATTTTCTGTGGCACCTGAGCCTATGTGTTTCCTGTACATACTTTCTCCCTCTCATCCCTGAGGAGATGAGCTCTCTCCTTCCTATTGTTCCCACTAGTGGAAGAAGGACGAAGAACTGAACCTCTAAAAACATTTACAGAACTAGTTATTCACAGACAAGAGAGTAAATAAAACATAAGGGAAAATCGCATAACATAACAAAAGCAACATAGCGTAGAGGCTGAAAGCACAGACTGGAATCTGTATGACTGGTCAGTCTGTTATTCACTTCTCTGTGCCTCAGTTTCCCTTGTCAACAAAACAGGAAGTCATCACAAAGGATCACTGCAAATCTCAAATAAGTAAAATCCTTAGAATTGCTCCTACTGCCTGTCTGGGCTCACCTGCCGGCAGCCTGCTAAAAACAAAAACAAATCACTTATTCAGGTAAACAGTGCAGGCCACACCTAGAAGGGGCGCACTTTCATACGATGCTGTACTAATGGCGATTTCTTCTCCGTGGGAGATTTTCATTTTGGCACGTTCTACCTCAGTCAGATGCCAAGGAAACAGAGGAGGAGAAACAAATGCCTTGTCGCAGCGACCTGCTTGGCTAAGAACCAATCTGACATAAGCAACTCACCTTTCTGCCTTATTTGAATAGGAGAGTCCCTTAGATTTCATCCAGGAGGTTGTGGACTCTGCCAATAAAGAAAAAAAAATGGCAGAGGGATGGACTTGTGAGCCACAGGTAAAGGGATATTTCTGCGTGCTGTTCTGCCTGTGTAAGAAGCTGAAACCCACCTTGCAAGGTGACCTTAAAGGCTCATTTTTCTGCCATCCACACTTCCATGTCCCTCCCTTGCCTGGACAGGTGAACCACTTGACCTGTTGTTTACCACAACAGGAGAAGGTTTATTTGAAAGCCAACTTCCGGGAAGAGGCAGCTGCGAACTGCCAAGTGTCATCTTTCTCTACTTTAGGTGAACTGAGTCTTCTCTGCCCCAGTCTAGAGGTGATCGCTTTTATGACCAGTTTTGAACTCACAGCTGTAAGACAAGGATGGATCACACTTGTGAACCTGTTTTGGATGACAGGCTTAAGTCTACAAAACAAAAGAAAGGTCACGGTCAATGGTGGGACTCTCCTGTGGCTAGTCAATGTTTTCCTCTATCTTGGCCCTGAGAGAGGGGAGAGTCTTCAATCTAAACTTGTCTTTTCTTTCTGGGCTGGCTTGGACTCTGTCCATCAGCTGCAGGACTGGGTGGAGTTGTTAGGCACCTAGGGAAGGAGAATCCTGCCACCAGAAAGGAAGGCACCCTTCCTTTTTCAGGGACACTTCCCCCTCTATCCCAATGGATTCTCTTGGGAGGAGAGGTAGAGGGTGGGGCACCTCCACACAACCTGCTTTTCTTACCTCATTCCTGGGAAAATATGACTTTCAGTGTTTACCAGTGCTGTCCTGCTGGTATCAAAATGAGGAAGGTCATACAGTAATCACTTAATCAATGTTAAATAACTAAACACGAAATACTAAAATGTAAGACCTGTGAAGCTGTAGATTTCCCTCCCCCACTTCTAGGAATAGTACCCAATAAAAGTCACATAATACATATTTGTTAGATGAAATTCTTCAGAAGAATTTACTGGTCACTCACCTCAACGTGGATTCTGCCCTCGGTTCTTCGTCACAGAATCTAGATTTTGTCGGGACATCTTACGATCCAGAGTTATGTTTTCCAGCTTTCTTTGCGGTTAGTTTGGGTGAATAAAACTGAAGCCAAAAAGGTTGTGCAAAACTTTCATCAAGTTCGTTAAAAACTTCTCATCCAGATACACTCTTTTTAACCCTTTCTTTTCCTTTTCCTCTCCTTCTGTTCTATGAGACCAAGACAAGGCACCTAAAGCTGTGCTGCCATCATGAACTGACGCTACAGGAGACATGAAAACAGGGTGCTAAGAGACACAGGGACACAAGAGCTCACGCTGACAGGCAGCTTCCGGGCCGGCCCAGGAATACCCATGCCAGGGTTCTTTAATGTGGGAGAGAAACACGGGTCTGCATGTCTGAGCCACTTTCACTTTGAGACTTCTGGTTACTAAGCCAGGCACACGCCTATAATCCCAGCACGCAGGAGGCGGAGACAGGAGGATTGCCCTGAGTCCAAGGCCAGCCTGGGCTCCATAGTGAGTTCAGGACCAGCCTGGGCTACAGAGTGAGACCCTGTTTCAAAAAACAAAATAAAAAAGACTTTGGGTCACATGCTGCCAAACCCACCCCAACCCATACGTTTCAAATTGATACTTTTAAACTGTAGCTATGGGACTGGTTATTCTATCTCTCATTCCTGTAAATCAATCTGTACCAGCATCTTAGTGAGGGAAAGATGAGAGGTTAGAGACAGAAGGGACAAGAATGAAGAGATTTCCCTTTATGATTAAGCATTATCTTTCTCATATCACTCGCCGAGGGGGAAAATGAATACTTGACACAAGTGAGAATAGGAATTTGAAAACTAGTTTATAGAGGATACATTGGGGTTTGGTGGAGTAATCTGATGGGCCATTTAACCAAGGGGCTGCAATGAACAGGAACACACACACTGGACATTATGAGAGAAAACAAAAACTCATATATATTGAGTAGACATGATGACTTAACTTTTCCACATACGTGAATATATTTAGACACTACATCTGAGAAGTAGGAATTGTTTGAGACATCTCACCAAAAAACAAGCTATGCATCTTCTGGCTGAACTGCCCTCAGTCAGTATGTGACAGTGGAAATGGGCTTTGAACCTCTGCCTGGTGGGCTCTGCAGCCCCTTTTCTTCCCCAGCACTCCAACACCCCACACAGATCCATCTTCAAAGACACAAGAGTGGCGCCCTTCATCACATGGCTAAACGTGGCTGCTGAGTTTATTTCCTTTGGTATAATCTGCTCTTACCTCTTCATGTCCTCACATTTAAGAAAACTAAAACCCATTACTTTGAATCCATTTCTCCTCCACAGATCATGCTTCTAAACTACAGATTCCTAGTCACAAAGTGACAGTGACTCCTTAGAACATCCTTCAACCACTCAACGGGTTTCAGCCTGTTCTTCCAGTGCCAATAAAATGCAGGTGACTCAAAGTAAGATTAGAAACATCTCATCAGACCAGCCAGAAAGAGTACATGGCCTGTACTGGTTACACCCAGTTTGTTTTTTTCCTTCCCAGAGATTTTCTCCTTTACTAATTATGACTTCAAGCTCGCTCCACCTTGTGTGCTCCATACTGCAGAGAATGTCACTGCCACCCATCCTGTTGCCCAAGCCAGAGTCCTCTGAATCACCCCTGCCGCTTTCCTCCCCCTCATCCATATATACAAGAACTACCAGCTCTCCTCGACTTTTTTCCAGTGGCCCCGTTCCAGGCTGCCACCTTCTCTTACTGAGCCAACTGCTAATTTTGCTTCTTGCCTGTTAGGTGCCCTACAGATGTTCATTCCAAAATGCAAATGTTGTTATGGCACTCCCTTCTTTTATTAAGGTATAATTTACATATACAAAAGTGCCCAGGTCTTAAATTTTTGACTTGATGTGTTTCTCAGTATGTATACCAGAGAAAAGGTAGACATTTCTAGCTCGCAGAAATCTCCCTTTGCCCCCATCTGAGTCATACCTCACCCACAAGGTGAGTGCTCTGCTGACTCATGTCACCATAGATTATTTTTGCCTACTTTAAAAATTCATATAAATGGAATCATACGATAGATCTTTTTTCACATCACATGGCATATACAGGTAGCTCATTATTTCTTACTGCTAGGTAATATTTCATGCCGTGAATACATCTCTGTTTATTTGCCCTTTTACTGTTGATAGGTATTTGAATCATTTTTAGTTTTTAGATACTACGAGTAAAACTGTCATGAATATATTTCATATACATCTTCTGACTAACACCAGCACTCCTTCAGTTGGGTACATAACCTATGGGGGAATTTCTGGGTCACAGAATATTTTTTCTCACTTTATTGACATGTATACGCGCAAAATTTAAGGTTTACAATGAGGTTGAGCATTTTGTGCACATATGTTATCTTGTCAAGGTGACAAGGGCTTTCCCCCTCTCCTTTTGTCCCTCCCCCTACCCACAACCCTCCCTCCCTCCTCACCTTACCCCCCTGGTTCACTTTGTTTTTCGTTTTAAGTTTCATGAGATAGGAGTGATCTGGGTTTCTCATATCAAAAAATATGAAATGCTTCATGAATTTGTGTGTTATCCTTGCGCAGGGGCCATGCTAATCTTCTCTGTATCGTTCCAATTTTTGTATAAGTGCTGCCGAAGCGAGCACTGGGTCATAGAATATTAGTAGGCATTGTACTGCTTAGAATACGTCCACATCCTCATTAACTCTTGGTGTTGCCAGTCTTGGGTTTAACCAGTTTGGTGGCTTCTAAAATCTTTCCATGGCTTTCCATTCTGATAAAATCTGAACTTCTTAACAGGATACACGAGGCTCTTCATAATATGGCTTTTTCTTTTCAGTTTGGGATTATTTCTAATCACTACCATCTTAAAATTTAAACGGTGCTCCTGCTACTTACAAGTACTCTTTGTCTGTTTGATTTTGCTCTTTCTTTTTCCCTTCAGTTCTTTTGTTTTTTTCTTTGTTTAGTCTAAGTTTATTTCATTCACTAAGCCACAGCTTAGACAACACTTCTAACACTCTTTTCTGACTTCCAATATTAAATGCCCTTCAATATGCACCCAGAATCCCTCCTACTTATTCTTTTCTTAACATGCATGATAATGTACTATAATTGCTTAAAACATCCCAGTGCTTAAAAGAGCATAGGTACATAAAAAAATGCTTAATAACATGTTGATTTAATGAACAATTAAGTGGGTTCCTGAGGCTCAGTGTAGAAACTCAAACTGCTGTATTACTATTAAATTTAGGAACCAAAATATCGATGCTTGAAGATTGATGTGTTTATTTCTATATTCTCATTTCATTGGATTATACTTTTGATGAGGAAAAAAGGATATTATAAAATAAATTATCTAATCCATAGGAGAAGACAATCTTAAATCCTGTTTTGAAAAGCAAATATTAACTGAGAGAGGGGGGAAGATTTTTTTCAAAATACACATGCCTCCAGCAATTCTGTTCCTGCATTTCTCAACTGAGGCAGAGATGGGAATAATTTGGGAGAAAAAAAAAATAACCCTATGCCCATAAACCCACTTCTGGAGTTTTCAAATTGGACTAAAGGCTAGAGTGAGTCTTTTTTTTTTTTAACTTTATTGTATTTATTTATTTAGAGATGTGGTGTCACTCTGTAGTCCAGGTTCGTCCTGAACTCACGATATAGCCCAGGCTGGCCATGAACTCATGGTAATCTTCCTGCCTCAGCCTCCCAAGTGCTGGGATTACAGGCATGCGGCATCACACGTGGTTTATGTGATGCAGGGGAAATCTAACCTAGGGCCTTGTGCTTGCTTGGCAAGCACTTTAACTGCTGAGATATGCCCCAGCCCTCCTTTTGAGGCTTACTCAAAGTATAATAATCGAGATACAATCAGCAAGTTCTGGGCAGAAACGTGACTTATTGATCACAAACACAGGAAAGCCAGTAAGCACTTATCTGACACTCTGAAATGGTAGGATCTGTCCTTCTCCATATTGAACTATCCTTTCCCATAGGAAACTTCCTTACTGTTCAGCAAAAAGAAGCTAATCGCTCACGTAAGGCAATATTGCAGTGTCTGCCCTTAAACTGGAACATCTGTTATCAAAATAAGAAACTTGGCTATCCAACTAGACCTTTGTTTTTTCTAGCTGAGTTCTTGAACCTGATAGGGATTATGATTTTTTTGGAGTGTGACATACTGAAATGTGACAAATAGTAGACTTAGGTGTGGACCTCGGAGAATTAGGTACCCGAGTATTTAGGCTGAAGTTGCTGAGGTGATGGCTGGCATCAGCCCACTCCCTCCCTCCCTCCCTCCCTCCCTCCCTTCCTTCCTTCCTTCCTTCCTTCCTTCCTTCTTTCCTTCCTTCCTTCCTTCCTTCCTTCCTTCCTTCCTTCCTTCATCCTTCCTTCCTTCTTCCTCCACTGCCCCTTTAAATATAAGTAAGACCCCTGTCAGGAGTTCCTCCACTCCTCCAGGGGGCCCACATGACCTCCTAAACAGGATTTGTAGCCAATCTTAATCTGGATCGCAGATGCTACCTCTCAGACCCTTGAAAACTAGATGAAAATGATTTGACTGAACTCATCCTGCAGCAGGTAGGAATCCAGGGGCCTGTGAGCATTTTCTGCAATCTGGAAGGCCATATGTATCATAGCCTCCCCTGAATCTCAGTCACCTGCCTCCCTGTCCCACTTACCATTCTGAGCAGGGTGATCTGTCCCTGTAATTCAGTCCCCCTGTGGGTTTCCACACCGGTTTTCCCTCACAAAGACTTTCTTTAGGAGCAGGGATTTATGGGTCAGAGATTACATCACACAGAATACACTAAACAACATTTAAAAACCATAGTAGATCAACGTGTTTTAAAATGTCTTTTTGGTTCCTCTGCCCCCAGTTTGCTACCTGGGGTCTCCTCTCTTGGCCATGCTTCCTGTGCAGAACTCAGTTTAGCAGTAATGTCCCCAGACTTCCTCTTTTTTCTTTCCTGTCACAATTAACTGTTTTCTCCTGTTTTACTGTGTAAATATGCAATTCAAAGTTGTAGGATATAAAATTAATACAAAAATCAATTATACTCCTTTACACTAACAATGAGTTCACTGAGAAAGGGACAGAAAGAATAATCCCATTCTCAATAACTCTTCAAAAAACTAAATGCCTAGGGATAAACCCAACCAAGGAAGTGAAGGGCCTATACAATGAGAACTGTATTTACTTGAAAAAAAAAAACTTAGGAAGATATTAGAAGACGGAAAAACATCCCCTGCTCCTCGATTAGCAGAATTAATACTATCAAAATGGCTGCCAAAACTGATACACAGATTCAACACAATTTCTATCAAAATACCAAGAAAATATTTTCACAGAACTTGAAAAAAATCCTAGAATTCATATGCAACCAAAAGAGACCCAGAATAGCCAAAGTAATTCTGAGCAACAAAACAAAAACAGATATCATATTATGATTCCAGATATCAAGTTATAATACAAAGCAACAATGATAAAAACTGTATGGTATAGACACAAAAATAGGTTAACCCATAGAACAGAACATAGGATGCATAGACAACCTGAAGCACCCTCAGCTATCTGGTCTTAGACAAAGAGGCCAAAACTGTACATGGGTGAAATGATACCTCTTCAATAAATAGTGCTGGAAGAATTGGTTATTCACATGCAGAAGAATGAATCAAGACACACACCTATCACCATGTATTAAAATCGGACCAAAATGGATCAAAGACCTAGTTGTTAAAACTGAAAACACTGAACCTTCTGGAGGACAAAAATAGGTAAAACTCTTGAAGACACAGGCATGGGCAAAGACTTTCTCAATAGGACACCTGATACAAAAGAAAGAACCCCCAGAATCAACAAAAATGAGATTACATCAAGTTAAAAAGTTCTGCAAGGAAAAGGAAATTATCAACAGAGTGAAGCGAGCACTGACAGAATGGAAAAAAAAATTTACCATCTACACTTCAGATAGGAGGCTAATAACTAGAATATACAAAAAAAAAAAAAACCCTGAAGTCAAAAATAGACCCCTCAAAATCAAAGACTTAATTAAAAATGGGCAATTGACTGTTTTAAGAAGAAGTACAAATGGCCAGGAAATAAATGAAAATATGCTCAACATCCTTAGCCGTTAGAGAAATGCAAATCAAAGCAACATTAAGGTAACATCTTACCCCAGTGAGTTTTTAATGGCTTTAATCAAGAATTCAAAAAGCAACAGACATGGTGAAGATGTGTGGAGAAAGGATTCCTTCTACACTGCTGACTGTAAACTGATACAACCACTATGGAATGCAATATGGAGATTTCTCAAAAAAAACTGAAAATAGATACACCATTGGACGCTGCGATTGCACTTCTGGGTATCCTTTTAAGAGTCTGAAGCTATGGCATAAAACAGAGATACATGTATACCCATATTAGTAGCAGCAATATTAAAAACAGCTACATTGTGGAAGATGCCAAAATATCAACAGACCAATGGATACAAAAAATGTAGAATATGTACACAATGGAGTACTACTCTGTCATCAAGATAGATAGATTTAAATCATTTGCAGATAAATGGATACAATTTGAGAACATTATACTTAGTGAAGTGAGTCAGATTCAGACGATTAAACATCTCATGGTTTCTCTAATGTGAGAAGCCCAGAATACAAATACATAATAGAGTCAAATGGGTGAGATGTTGGGAATCAAGGGAGATGAGGGAGGGGTGAGAGGGTGGAAGGTGGGAGAGGAAGGGAACAGGAACTTGACGCAGTACATATATGCACAGAATGCTCAAGTTCAATGTCACCAGCATGTACCACATATTATGCCAATGAAAATGGAAGGAAAAGTGTGCAACTCAGTGTTTTTAATTTACTTATAAAGTTGTGCCATCATCACTACTGTCTATTTTTCACCCCCCGGAACACATTTTTTATTTAAAAAAACATTTAGATAAATGTTATTTTTAAATTTTTTCCCCATTTTATTGATATGTACAAGTGCAGAATTTAAGGTTTACAATGGAGTTGAGCATTTTGTGCACATATGTATCTTGTCAAGGTGACAAGGGCTTTCCCGCTCTCCTTTTGTCCCCCCCACTCCCTTCCCTCCCTCCACTCCTACTCTGTCCCCGTCTTTCGCTTTGTCTTTCGTCTAAAGTTCCATGAGATAGTTGTGATCTGGGTCTCTCATATCAGAGAGACCATCCGCTGTTTTACCTTCTGCTTCTGACTCACTTCACTAAGCATGATATTCTCAAGTTTCTTCCATTTGCCTGTGAAAACCTCCACGCTGTTGGACCTTACAGATGCGTACTATTCCATTGTGTATAAGTACCACAGTTTGTGTATCCACTGGTCTGTTTTATTTTTCTTGATTACTAAATTTGTGGATATCACTCATTTCACACTAACTTGGTTTTTTTGTGGGCTTCCGGGAAGGTGAAATTTGGGGTGGTTCTACAGTTAGTGACTACTGGACAAATGGTATATAGCACAGCAGATAAAGATAAATGTATCTGTTAAAGAAGGAAATGGGACTCATATTTCTTTTCCTTTTTTTGTGGCCAGAGATTACTGGGAATTGAACCCAGGGCCTTCCCACCCCTAGCCCTTTTTTATTTTGCACAAAATTGCTAAGTTGCTTTGACTGGGTTTAAACATAGGATCCTTCTGACTTAGCCTCCTGGAGTGCTGGGACTATGGGCGTGTGCAGCCATAGCCAGGTGAACTTGCCTTCTCTCTCTCTCTCTCTCTCTCTCTCTCTCTCTCTCTCTCTCTCTCTCTCTCATTTCCTTTCTCATTTTTTTAAGACAGGGTCTTGCTCTGTAGACCAAACTGGTCCTGAACTCATCACGTAGCTCAGGCTGGCCTCAAACTCATGGAAACCTTCCTGCCTCCTCTTCTCAAGTGCCAGAATTATAGATGTGCACCAGCTACACAATGGTGAGTAATTGAACACAGAGTCTTGGGCTTGCTCGTCAAGCACCCTAACCTCTGGGGTATTCCTCCAGCCAGAGTTCCTATTTCTTACTGCCTACTATGACTCATGTATTTAATATGTATATACCATTTTAATTTTATACAGTAGTCAGTATTGTACTGTATTAAATATGCATGGAGAAGCAGAGACTCAGAGGCTGAGCAACTTGCCTGAGGTCACACACAGAAAGAGCTAGAGCCAAGGTTAAAAGAAAAGTTTCTTTGCTTTAAATTATGAGTTCTTTTCCATTGTGTCACTTTTTGACCAGTAAGAGCAATAACCTTGGGATCAAAGAAAGCACAAAGGAAAGGACAGCTAACCTTAAAAGGTTCAGAAAACGCTTATCTCCGAGTTCCTGGCTAGATTGGAGGCCATTGCAAAGAAGGAGGCAACGGGGAGGCAAAAGATGAGAGGAGTCCCGTGTCCCGGCCTCCTCCTCCTCCTCCTCAGGCGCAGCACTTCGTAGCGTGGGAAGACCGAGTCTCGTCCTGGGACACACTTGATGGACGAGGACACTTTTCCTAGACCACCTGATATTTTCATCTATTATAAATGTGTATTTGCAGGTGATCTGGAGAGGTCGTGACTGCTTATCTTTCAGGGGTTTTTTTGGGAAACTTAGGTAGTACAGTATAATTCCAGCTTCTCTTGTGTCCCATATTTTGTTGTAATAAATAATTGTATTTGTCTAATTAACCTCATAAAACACTTATTTAATTCAAGCTAAAAGAGGTTACCTGCTACAAATGGGTGCCTCAAAGAACCCCTAGTTGAAGAAATCCATGGAGATCATGATGCTGTTTTACCTGGAAGAGTCCACTCAACCTCTCTGAGTCTTAGGTTCTGCCTTTCTTACACAAGGGGGTGGGGCTGGATCGGAGCTTTGCCTTTCAATTAGAGAAGGAAAGAGTGGTATCCAAGTAATCTAATAAGAGTTTTTTTTTTTTCCTGGAAAAAAATTCCCTGGAAACTGACTTACCCTTTAATCCTCACTCTCAGGTTCTGTAAGGGTTTCTGTCACTTCCCCATTATTCTGAGTGAGAAACACCAGCTCCAGCACCTCTCAGATCTTTCTGGATCCCACATTCAATGGGTCTATGCACTTCCAGGTCAGAGGTGAGTGAAATGTTACACTGTTCTTGAACAGCAAGATTTGTGCATCATAGGCCTCCAAGTCACAGAACCCAAGAGGAAGATGGCACAAAGTTGTGGTCAGATCTTGGGGCTGTCCTTTTCCCCTGGACTTTTGGGGGAGCACAAGGAAGGTCACACCCTAGGTAGAACTGAGGAAGCTCTGGGATAGAATACCTTTGCCCATTTGTCTTTTAGACATGAGGAATCCACGGGGATTTTACTGCCCACTGGGGCTTAGCACACCCTCCTGGGTCCTAGAAGACTGTGGAAACACATAAAGTAGGGCAGACAGAAAGACATGCATGATGAGGTCCATACCACACACACGTTTGCCAAACAAATACTTGTGTCATAAACACACGTGTTGGCCTATCACACACCAACATGCTGGCCTTCCTTTTGCCACCCTTGTCCTTTGTTCTAACATACTTGGACATTAGTGCATACATACACATTCTTTGGCTTGCACCTTCTCCAAATATAAATAAACTCAAAACCTCTCTATACACAGATTAACTTTTCAAAAGTGTACCCTGTCTATGAATAGTCACAGATGTCCCAAAGCTGCTGCCTTTTATCTGCTCTCTAACACACATACACACTTATCATCTCTTCTCCCTACGTGCTCCTACACATGGGATATTCAGGCCTGACCCACCTACATGCCCTGAGACATAACACCCACAGACTGTATCCACACCACTTTGTCCAGACCTCTCACTTAGCGATCACTAAGAGTTTCTCTCATACACAAAAAACCAAAGCACTTTCACAATGCGTTTACACACTTATTTCTCTCCTCCACACCATACCTCCTTCCATCATTACTGTGAATACTGACCACATATACACGCTTTGCTCCACCATCCTACGTATACTGCACATCCAATTCCCCTCAACTATTCTTATTTCCACACACTTAAACGAACAAGTGCTCATGCAGGTATATGTACACAAACACATACATTGCCAGGCTCAGCTGACATCTGACATGCTGAGCCACCACAAGTCCCCATCCTGGCCCCATGGACATCACGCCTCTTGCTCCCACTTCCATATACCTCTGCATCAACCCCTGTTCATGCATACACCACGTGCCACACAATAACTCCACCCCCAGTGTATTGATTTTTTCTTTTATATGTTACAACATTAGATGAGGAAGGAGACATTCAAGAATTCTAGAACTCCAGGGGTGGGGGATGATTATGCTTATCACATCTACAGTTTTTTTTTTTCTTTCATATGGAAGGAGCAGCTCAGGGTTTCCATTAAGTACTTTGTTCTTGGATAACTCTTAGACAATATTATAAGCATTACTGCACATTTGCAATTGTTACACCATTTTTCTTTTTAGAAAGGTCAAGGAAAGCATGACCACAAAAACATAAAAATCAAAGATAAAATGAAAAATGAAGTTTTTTATTTTCCACAAAGAGAGATCCTTCCTTGACTTTGCTCCATAAGGCCTCAAAGCAAAGGTGGTTGGTACATCATTAATATGTGTGCATTCTATAGATTCGAGATCTCAGAAGTACAGGATCTAATAACACACAAACGTTTAAGTTGAAAAAAAAATTGCACATGTGTAAGAAAGGGTGTGTCCCCTTCCTTCAATCTTAAGTCTATAAATAGTTTAATAATTAATTTTCACTGTTCCCTGTCAAGGATTTTAATTTGTGGTCACAGCACTACACCAGATGGGAATTCAGGGTCCTCTTGATGGTTGCCAGGAATGGGGAGCTCTTGACATCTCATTATCCCCAATGACCTCTGAGGCTGAGCGTTGCAATCAAAATGGTTTTTCTATGCATTAATGTGATTGTTCCTAGTTCCTCTTTCTAGAATACAATAGATCTCTCTGCTCCAACTGTTCCAGCAAATAGCCTATAGGGAATTTATTCTTTAACTAATTCATTAAATCACTCAACAAGTATTTACTAAACTCTCCTGGGTGCCATGCACTACAGTGGATCCTCTTGGTACAATGTCAAAAAAAAAAAAAATCAAACACTGTCTTTGTTGGAAACACGTAGTAAGTGTGACAACTTGAGTAAGAGGGAATTGATGCTGATGTGAACTGCGGAAGATCTGTGATTGTTCAATGCTTGGGATTTTAGTCATTTCCATTCTCTTGTCGTAGAAGGAGGCAGAAACAAAACCAGAGAAAAATCAGAATTTGACATTAGATGAGGCCAAGACATGGCATGACAAAGAAGACATGAGAATGCATACCAAGAAGGCTGCATGACAGGCATCTCCTGGGTGTCAGGAAGTGTGTGTAATGCTAGGTTTCCAAGATAAAATAGAGCATTCAATTAATTTTGAATGTCAGTTAGATAAATAATTATTAGTATAAATATATATCATAAAGGATTTGGAATACATACTGAAAATACATCTGTTGTTTATCTAAAATTTATCTGTATCCTTCACTTTAATTAGCCAAATGTGATGAGCTTACATGAGGCCAACACTATGTAAGAAAGTCAACAATCCCCAACTTGTGTCACTGGACTTTTCAGTTGTCTAGAAAACACATAAAAACAAAGTCACAGTGAAGAAGCCAGAGCTCCAGAGAATTACAGTGTGTAAAAAGAGACAAAAGAAGGTTAGAAGCAGGAGGCTGGCAGGAGGCGATGAAGGTAGAGCCAATGACCTCTGACCCCCTCTGCACATGGAGCTTGTTACAGATCTTGCAGTTGAGTTTTAGTTCCAAATCAAAATCTATCTCAGGAACATCTGACTGAACGGATCTGGGAGAGGACGGAGCTGGGAGAGGACGGAGCACACAACAACGGGAGAAGAGGCTGTGGGCAGGTCAGAAGCAGCCCACTCGGCGCGGCCCCGAGTTGCCGGCACCCACAGATCACAAACAAGGTCCGGAGGCCAGAACCTCAGCCCGAGGTAAGTGCGGATCCAGATAAGTGGGAATCATTGGTTGTGGGCGACCCCAGCCTCAGAGGCACCAACTCACAGGTGTGTGTACTACAAATGCAGTGTGCACTCCCCCTAGAAAAGGCCCCGGGATCCCAGATCAGAAACAGGGTTCAACAGCCTTCGCAGGCAGTGACATCAGCAGGAGCCATTCTCTTTCCTGTGCACCAGAGATAGTCAGAGGTAGCAGAACCATGGGGAAACATGGTAACAAATCTCATACAAAAAGATCTGACTCCCCAGTGGAGGGTGCAAGGGGTGCTGAAATTGCAGAACCCAAAGAAAAGGACAAAAATGATGGTAACTTCTGGGCCCTGATAGTCAGTGAACTAAAGCAGGAATTAAACCGGAAAGCAAAGCAGGAAATAAAACAGACAGCGCAAAAGCTACAACAACACTTAGCTAAGCAAAAAGCAAGCCTTGAAAAGAAATTAGAGGAGACCAAAGAAGAAATGGGGAAATGTGCTAACAAATCTCCTACAAAAAGACATGAAACCCCAGGAGATGAAGTCAGGGTATATAAAGATGAAAACGGCAAAAATGATGGCATCTTCTGGGCCCAGAAATTCAGTGAATTAAAGCAGGAATTAAAGCAGGAAATTAAACACACAGCAGAATAGCTACACCAATACATAGATAAGCAAAAAGCAAGCCTTGAAAAGCAACTAGAGGAGATCAGAGAAGAAATATACCAGAAGATAATGAAGACAAAAGAAGAAATTAGAGACGAACACAGCAGAGATACAGAAAAATTGAATGCAGATATTCAGGAAATGAAAAACACGCAGGTAACAATAAGCAACCACTTTAAACAACTTCAGAATAGTATGTCAGACCTAGAAAATAAAGTGACTTAAGCTGCAACATTACAGGCCACAGAGAACACAAAGTAAATAAAGAAAGCGAATCATTACAACAGCTGATAGATGATTCAAGAAGAAATAACCTTGGAATTATGGAAATTGAGGAGAAGACTGAGGACAAAACAAAAGGCTTAAAGGACATGTTTAATGAAATAATGGAGGAAAATTTCCCAAATCTAAGAAGAGAAATGAACATGGAACTTTTGCAGGCATATAGAACACCAAACAACTTTGATCAGAAGAGATCCTCACCACAACACATCATAATTAAAATACTAGAAACCCAACACAAAGAGAAAATACTAAAAGCGGTAAGAGAAAAACAGAAGGTGACCTACAAAGATAAACCCATCAGGATAACGGGAGATTTTTCAATCCAAACTCTAGAAGCAAGGAAACTGTGGAGCTATATCATCCAAGCACTAAAAAAGCATAAATGCCAACCAAGACTGCTATATCCAGCAAAATTACCTTTTAACTTAAAGGGAGAACTTAAAACTTTCCATGACAGAGACAGCTTAAAGAAATGTGCAGCCACTGAGCCAGTATTGCAGAAAATACTTAAAGGAAACTTGGACAGTGACAGGGAGACCAGCGACACCAATGACCCCAGAGAAAAAGTGACAACAGCTAGAAGAGAATGAGCTGAGAAAAAAGTAGGTTAGTAATCAGTGAAATATGAGTAAATAAGATATGAAAGTTAGGAAATTCTGAAATAACTAGATTTGCCTTTATGTCTGTCACTTTAAGTATATTTTTATGGTATAGATTTAAGTTCATTTAATGTAGCAATGTGATATAGTTTTAACTTTGTTTTGTTGTAGCAATTCACTTATTAGGCCACTAATGAAAGTTTATCCTAAGGAAACTGATTGATGTAAAGATAACCTTGTGAATGTACAAATATGCACCTTCCAGTATTCAGCTAAGGCAACTGAATTTTATTTTTTTCTTCTTTCCCAAATTAACTATCCTTTTGAACTACATGCTTATAATTATTTTCTAGTGTGAACTGGTGGGTAAGGCCAGGTTTAACAATAACAACAAAGATGTAGGAAAATACGGAAAAAAAAACTTTTGGTGAATATCCCAATGAAGGGATTGGTTGGATTCAGAGAGGAGACATCAAGATTTAACTACTGCGAACCCATTAGAGGAATAGGAAGCTGGGGCAGAGTGGTGACTTAAGTGAAATGACTTGGGTGCAGAAGATTAATATGTTAAACACCATATGGTTTCTTGGACTTGGAAAACCCAGAACACAAACATTCTCTGGAACCATATGAAGTGATAGCCGGAGCTGGGGGAAGGGACAGGGAGGTGTGGGAGGGTAGAAGATGGGAAGGGACTGTGAAGTCGATGTGATACATAGATGTATAAAACACCCAAATTCATTGTAAATACTATGTATTACCTTTGTATATTAATAAAAACAGTGGGGAAAAAAATCTATCTTGGCATTTTGGCAGCTAAAAATGAGGTGAAAATGAAATAGAAGCCATTACTCTCTTAACCGTGCAGATGAATTGTATTTCTGTCCAAGTTTAGTTTTCTTTGGGATTCATCCATAATCGAAAATTTTTTTCTTATCACCTGTTGCTGTAGCCAATATCATTTGCTTATCACTTCATTTTCACAGTGAAACTCCTTTTGGAAAGCCCAAACTTGTCTGGGAGGGGGGATATTTTTACATTAAATACTGGCTACATAATGCGTAGGGCTGGGTGCAAAATCAAAATTCAAGGGTCCTTGTTCAAAAGTTGTGAGGAATTTCAAGAAAGTTCAGGATATCTCTTTCACCACGTGGTGACCAACATCATACACCTGGACATGGCTGAGGTATTTTTGACACTAAAATGGCTAAGCATGTGAGGTAATGGAGCTGCTAATTAGTTTGATTTAGCCATCTCATGATTCATACATATCAAAGTATCATGCTGTATACTATAATAGATACACTTTTTATTTGTCAGTTAAAGAAAATAATTTTAAAGGAAGACTCTCAAGGAGACATTAAACTGAGCATAGGGTTCTTTAAAGTACAAAGTCCTGATCATACACTTTAAAAGCGGATCATGTCCATGCTTTAATCAAGTTAAAGAGATAAATGTGTACACTTAGAGAGGGAGATGGTGGTGGGAGAAGTTCAGACTCATGTTAGCCTAATATTATTATTAAAAATAATAATTATGGGAGGTAGTTTCACAGATTTTATGAGAAAGCTGGTACTGTTTTAGGAGGATACCAATTAAATGATACAAATACCAATCTATTTTTTGTTACACTTTCTCTTTAGAAGTTTCCTTTCCTTCATTTTCTTTGGTGCTGCTTGTCTTTCTGTCTCTCTCAAAGATTCCTTCAAGTATTTTCTGCAGTGTTCAGCTAGTGGCTGCCAATTTCTTTAGGGATTCTTCATCCTGATAAATTTTTACTTCTTCAGTTTTCAGGGATAATTTTGCTGGATACAACCTGGGTTGACACTTCCTGTCTTTTAAAGCTTGAAAGATTTTGCTCCAAGCTCTCCTGTCCTTTAAAGTTTGCATTGACAAATCTGCAGTAATTCAAATGGGTGTGCCTTGGTAGGATAATGTCTTTTTTTTTTTTTTTTTTTGCTGCTTTTAATATTCTCTTTCTGCTGTATTTCTGAGGTTTTGATTATGATGTGTCATGGTGAGTCTCACTGCTGGTTGAAGTGCTTTGGTGTTCTCTAAGCTTCTTGTACCTGAAAAGCAATTTCTTTTTCTAGATTTAGGAAATTTTCTTATATGATTTCAATGAATAAATTCTTTATACCTTCAATGCTGTCTTCTGCTCCTTCTCCCACACCCATATTTCTGAGATTGGTTCTCTTTGAGTCATCTATCAGCTGTTGTATCCAGCTACTTGGCTCATCTCTAATTATTGCCGAGCTCACAGGCAAAGGAGCTGAGATAGAGACGGGCTACACCTAGTGGTATGTTCTTCTTTTTCTCTTCTCTGGCTCAAACTGACCTTGGAAAAGGTTAAATGCCTGGGATGCCTCATTCTACCTAATTCCTTTTGTCTCAAATGGTTTACAGCTACTAGGCCCAGTGGCACAAGACTGTAATTCCAGCACTGGGAGAGGCTAAGGCAGGAGGACTGCAAATCTGAATCCAGCCTGGGTAACTTAGCAACTTAGCAAGACCCTACCTCAGGATAAAAAGGTAAAACTGGATTGGGATATAGATCAGAATGAACGATCTGGCCTTGATCACCAGCCACACAATAAGTAAATAAATATGATTGTAGACCCTCTTCCAGTTCTGTTACCTCTCATTGTCCTTCCTCTCCATGTATCTTACCTTTTCTACCTCACCATAGAAAATTGTGTCCCAGATATGGTATTAAGAATGCACAGCAGGTTGACTTCTGGTCAAGATGGCGGCTGAGTAACAGCGCAGCACAATGCCTCCTCATCGACCCACTTAAAAAGTTGAGAATTTAGTTAGAAAAAGTGTGTTCAGTGTAGCTAGGAAAGAAAGGAGCATCGCCAACAACTGAAAGGAGGCCAGGGTAAGGCCAGAAATTCAGAAGGATCATTGAAAGCAGAGAAAAAATATTCCAAGCAGCCCAAGAAGCTGCCGCAGCCGGCTGCACATGGTTGGAGCTGCAGGCAGCTGCGGATGGAGGAAAGCTCGCGTGGGTCTGGAACACCTGACGGAGCTGGGAGAGGATGGTGCACCCCAACAATGGATACGAGGCTGCGGGAGGGTCAGAAATCCTGAAGCCATATCGGAAGAGGTGGAAAAGCAGCCGATTCGGCATGGTCCTGAGTTGCTGGCATCCACAGACCACAGACGGAGGAAAGTCCAGAGCGAGAACCTCAGCCTGAGAGACAGCCAGAGATAGCAGAACCATGGGGAAACGTGGTAACAAATCTCCTACAAAAAGACCTGACACCCCAGAAGATGATACCAGGAATACCAAAATTGTAGACTCCAGAGATGAAAATGGCAAAAAAGATGGTAACTTCTGGGCCCAGAAATACACTGAATTAAAGCAGGAAATAAGACAGACAGCGCAATAGCTACACCAACACATAGCTAAGCTAAAAGCAAGCCTTGAGAAGCAAAAAGAGGAGGCCATAGGAGAAATATACCAGAAGTTAATGAAGGCAATACAAGAAATTAGAGAAGAACACAACAGAGCTATAAAAAAAATTGAATGCAGATATTCAGGAAGTGAAAAACACACAGCAAACAATAAGCAACCACATTAAACATCTTCATAATAGAATGTCAGACCTAGAAAATAAAGTGACTGAGCTACAACATACAGGTCATGAAGAACACAAAGTAAATAAGAAAGAAAGCTAATCATTACAACAGCTGATAGCTGATTCATGGAGAAACAACCTCAGAATTATGGGAATTGAGGAGAAGACTGAGGACAAAACAAAAGGTTTAAAGGACATGTTTAATGAAATTATGAAAGAAAATTTCCCAAATCTAAGAAAAGAAATGAACGTGGAACTATTGTAGGCATATAGAACATCAAACAACTTTGATCAGAAGAGATCCTCATCACTACACATCATAATTAAAATTCTAGAAACCCAACACAAAGAGAAAACACTAAAAGTGTTTTCTTATACTTTGAAGGCGACCTACAAAGATAAGCCCATCAGGATAACTGCAGACTTCTCTACCCAGACTCTAAAAGCCAGGAGATCATGAAGCAATGTCATCCAAGCACTAAACGAACATAAATGCCAATGAAGACTGCTATATCCAGAAAAATCATCTTTTAATTTAAAGGGAGAACTTAAAACTTTCCATGATATAGAAAGCTTAAAGGAATTTGCAGCCACTAAGCCATTATTGCAGAGAATACTTAAAGGAAACTTAGAAAGTGAAAGGGAGGCCAGCAACACCAATGACCCCAGAAAAAAAGCAACAACAGCTAGAGGAGAATGAACTGAGAAAAATGTAATGCTATGCATGAAATTAGGGATGAACTGATAAATAAAAGGAAAAATCAAATAGGGAAAAATGTTAATTATTAGTGAAATATGAGTAATCAATGTAAAACAGTACCAGTTCTTCTATAAAATCTATGAAATCTCTCCACAACATAATTATTAGTAATAATATAGTAGTGTGCAAAATAGGATAATTTTTAATTAATAATGCAAGATGGGAAATTGACATAAAATCTTAAGAATACAAATGCACAAATATATAGATGGATAGACAGATAAAATTATAAACCAAATCTAGATGAATGCTAGTAATCAGTGAAATATGAGTAAATAAGTTATGAAAGTTAAAATTCTGAAATAACTAAATTCACCTTTGTATCTTTTACTTTATTTATGTGGTATAGATTTAAGTTCATTTAATGTAGCAATGTGATATAGTTTTAACTTTGTTTTATGGTAGCAATTCACGTATTAGGCCACTGATGAAAATTTATCCTAAGAAAACAGATTAATGTAAAGATAATCCTGTGAATGGACAAATATGTATCTTCCAGTATTCAGCTAAGGCATTTGAAATTTAACTTTTTTTTCCCTTCTTTTCCAAATTTACTAGTCTTTGAACTACATGCTTGTAGATATTTTCTAATGTGAACTGGTGGGAAAGGCCAGGTTTAAGAATAACAACAAAGATACAGCAAAATATAGAAAAAAAAAAACCTTTTGGTAAATATCCCAATAAAGGGATTGGTTGCATTCAGAGAAGAGGCATCAAGATTTAATTACTGCAACCCATTCTAAGAACAGGAAGCTGAGTTAGAGTGGTGACTTAAGTGAAATGATTTAGGTGCAGAAGATTAATATGTTAAGTACTGTATAGTCTCTCTGACTTGGAAAACCCAGAACACAAACATTCTATAGAACCACATGAAGTGATAGCCGGAGTTGGGGGAAAGGATAGGGAGGGGTGGGAGGGTCAAAAATGGGAGGGGACTGTAAAGTTGATATGATACATTTATGCACGAAATACCCAAATTCATTGTAAATACTATGTATTGCATATGTATATTAATAAAAATAGTGGGGAAAAAAGAAAAAAAAAGAATGCACAGCATAGTACCACAATTCCTCCTTTGATAGATGTTAGTTTTATTATTTATCTATTTTTACAACAAGTTAAAGTTCACTTATTGGTTACAGATGGAAATTGATTCTCAAAGTGGAAATCAAAGAAGAGTTTGAGCATAACTTGACAAATTTTGATTAAATTGATTTCATCTAATTTTATTAGATGAAAGGAAAATCAACAACCATGTATTTTATTAGCAATATGAGAAAACTTCAATGTTTCTTTTTTACCCTTTAAAAAAATTTTTTTTGAGACAGGGTTTCACTTTGTAGTCCAGGCTGGTCCTGAATTCACTACGTAGCCCAGGATAGCCTATAAGACACTGCTGCCCTCCTGTCTCAGCCTCCGAGTGCTGAGATTTTACCCTTAGATAGTATAAGAATTTTTAGCATTTCCACATGAATACAGGTTACTTTTAAAATAAAAAATTTAATTACGATATTCAGTATTGAACAAGCCCATCAAAAACACACTCTCTCATTTTATTCCTGTATTTTACTTTTTTGAATACGTATGATCTACAGCGTCATTAATATGTTAGTAACATACAACTTGGGAATTTGCATCTATGTATATTGTGTTTGACCACTTTTTTTCTCCCCCTTAGCCTTTCCCTCTTTCCAAACCCCATTCCCACATCCTCAGTGTCTCTTCCCTTTCCCAGCAGTCGCCACCCCTTTTCCCTCTCTTTCTCTCTTATGTTAGGATATCTTTGTGCATGTATTTCTGGCAATCACCATACAAGATACACCAACTGACACCTAGTCCTTTGTGTTTGGTCCATTTCGCTGAGCATATTGACTCTGGGCAGTTCTATCTTCTTTCAAATGCTTCATATCTGTCTTCCTTTATGGCTGCTTAGTATTCCCTTGTATATGAATACCACATTTTCTTTACGCACTCCTCTGTTGATGGGCATGTAGATGGTTTCTAGGATTTAGCCATTTTGAATTTTGCTGCTATGATCATGGAAATGCATGTGTTTTTATGATATGATGATTTTAGTTCTTTTAGGAAGATGGCCAGTAAAGCAATAGCTGGATCAGATGGGATTTCTCTTCCCAGCTTTTTAAGAAGTCTCCTCTCTGCTTTCCCCAGTGGTTGAACCACCTTGCAGTCCCACCAACAGGGTGGAAGCATTCATTTTTTTTCCTCACCAGCAATTAATGCTTTCTGAGTTCTTCATGTAAGCCATTCTCACTGAAAGGAAATGGAATCTCAGTGTTGTTTTAGTGGTTTTCATTTCTCTGATGGCTAAAGATGAACATTTTTTTATATTTCCTCTTCTGAGAAGTCTCATTTTAGTTGCTCATTTCTTAATGGGGTCATTTGTTTTTTGAGCTCTTTATATGTTCCAGATATTAATCTTCTATCAGAAGCATCGCTGGTAAAATCCTCATCTGTGAGTTCTCTTCGCCTTGGCGATCGTTCCCTTTGCTGTGCACACACTTTTAGTTTGATGTGCTCCCGTTTGTGGGTTCTTCTTGTTATTCCTCGTGCTGGTGGCATTTTGTTTGTGAAATCCTTTCCTCTCTCTCTCTCTTTCTCTCTCCCTCTCTCTTTCTGTCTTTTAGCATTTTTTCTATTTTGTCTTCCAGAACACTCAGTATTTCTTTTTCAATATCTGGCTCTTTGATCCATTTTTATTCAATTTTAGTACTGGATCAAAAATATGCATCTAATTTCATTCTTCTATATGTGGACATTCAGTTTTTCCAACTCCATTTACTGAAGATTTTGTCCTTTCTCCAATGAATATTTGACCCATTTATCAAAAATGAGATGCCCCAGGGTACTTGGTTTTGTCTCTTTATCCTCAATCCTATTCCATTGATCTTTCTGTCTAGTCTTGTGCTGGTAGCATGTCAACTTAATCACTGTTGTTTTATACTGTATTTTGAAGTCTGGAATTGTGATTCCTCTGGTTTTGCATTTGTTGCTTGGGATTGCTTTGGAAATTCTGGCTCTTTTCTGGTTTCATATAAATTTTACAGTTGCTTGTTGTAATTCTGTGATGAATGCTTTTGGTAATTTGATTGGTGTTGCACAGCAGGTTCAGAAGCATGGCCATTTTGACAGGACTAGTTCTTATCCAGTAACATGGGATGTCTTTCCATTGCTATAGTCCTCTTCCATCTCTTTATTCAAGGTTCAGTAATTTTTGGTATAGATCTTTCACTTCTTTGGTAGAGTTTATTCCTAAGTATTTTTGTTGTTGTTATTGCAATTGTGAATAAAACT
Organism: Ctenodactylus gundi; assembly: GCA_004027205.1. NCBI lineage: Eukaryota > Metazoa > Chordata > Mammalia > Rodentia > Ctenodactylidae > Ctenodactylus > Ctenodactylus gundi. The sequence continues at coordinate 560,112 of PVKB01000520.1, forward strand.
GATTTCTTGGTTTCTTTCTTGTGGAGTTGGTTATTGGTGTAATAGTGCTATTGATTTGTAAGTACTGATTTTACAGCCTGCTTCTTTGCTGAATTTGCTTATTAGTGGAATATTTTGGGTCTTCAACATAGAGTATCATGTCATCTGCAAAAAGGGACACCTTAACTTCTTCCCTTTCAATTCATATTCTTTTTATTATTTTCCATTGCCTGAATGCTCTGGCCAAAATTTTGAGCACTATGTTGAGCAGAATGGGTGACAATAGACATCCTTATCTTGTTCCCAATTTTAGAGTGAATGCTTTCAGCCTTTCTCCATTTAGAATAATATTGGCAGAGGGGTTGTCATAAATAGCTTGAATCACATTGAGAAAAGGTCCTTTTATTCCTGTTTTCTTCAAGATCTTTATCACAAATAGATGTTGAATTTTGTCTTATGCTTTTTCTGCAACTATTGATATGTTCATATGATTTTTATCTTTACATCTGTTAATGTGGTATATCACATTTATTGATTTATGTATGTTGAACCATCCCTGGCATGCACTCCTGGCATGAAGCCTACTCAGTCATGATGTATAATCTTTTTCATAATATTCTGTTTGCAAATAATTTGCTGGATCTTTGCACCTATGTTTATTAAGAAGACTGGACTGCAGTTTTATTTTCTGTTGGATCTTTGTTTGGTTTTGTTATTAAAGTTGTGCTGGGTTAGAGGAATGACATTGGCAACTTTCCTTCCTTTGCGGTTTCTTGAAGGAATTTGCTGAGTATTGACATTGTCTTCCTTGAATTTCTGGTAGAATTCTGCTGTGAATCCATCAGGTCTTGGGCTCTTCGTCATTGAAAGTATTCTTATTACTTTAATTTTTAATTGGTTATTAGCCTACTCAGCTGCTTTATTTCTTCTTGCTTCAATATTGGATGTTGATATGTGTTTAGACATATATCTATTTCTTGTAGATTCTTAAATTTATCAGGGTATAGATTTTCAAAGAAATTTCTTGTAATTCTTTGAATTTCAGGACTGTCTTATAATTTTACCTTTTTCATTTCTATTGCACAGATACAGGTTTTCTCTTTCTTTTTGTAAATTTTGTGAGTCTAGCTATGAGTTTACCAATTTTGTTAGTCTTTTCAAAGAATCAGTTTTTTGTTTCATTGATATTTTGTACTTTTCAGCTTCAATTTCATCAATTTCTGCTCTGATTTTTATAATTTCTTTTTCTTTTTCTGTTAGTTTTGGGGTTGGCTTGTTCTTGCTTTTCTAGGTCCCTGAGTTACATCGTTAGATTATTTATTTTAGATTGCTCAGTTCTTTTTATGTGTGCTCTAGAAACTTTTTGTTTTCTTCCCTGATTTCTTCTGTAACCTTTTGTTATTAATGTTCTATTTAGTCTCCATTTATTCGAGTACTGTTTTTGTCATTTTAGTTCACTGTGATCTGACATGATAAACAGAATTATTTCAGCTTTTTTTTTGTATTTGTTTAAGCTCAATTTGTGGTCTATTTTGGACAGTATTCTCTGGACAGCCAAGAAGAATGTGTACTAAGAATGTGTATTCCATTGCTCTTGGTTGAAACACTGTAGATGTCTGCCATATCCACTTCTTCCACAGTATTGATCAGATCTACTGTGTCTTTGTTGTTGTTGTTTTGTCTAGTTTCTGTGCCCTGCTATGCTCTGTTTAATCCCAATTCTGCCTCTAGCTGAGGGTGCTATATGGATTTATTATTTCCAAGTAATAACTTTAAAGCTGTGCATAGACGCTGGTCTGATTGGTGTCCAGGTAGCTCAACTGCTGGCTTCCCAGCCTCTCCTTCTGGAAGAAGGCACTGGATCAAGCAAGCCCAGGGCAGGAGTTGAGTGGGGGCTGCATACACTGTGACTCCAAACGCCACATGCTTCAGACCATTCACTTCCTAGCCTCTCCCACTGGGGAAGACAATAGATTAGGCAAGCCCAGGTTGAGCGAGTCTGGGGAAGGAGCAAGGATAGGTCTGTTTATGCCATGACTACAAGTGCTTCTTGTTCAGCCCTATGATAGACTCACTGCTCCTTTAGCTTGTTCAAGTGCTTCCACCCTCAGAGACTATCTCTCATAGCCTTCTCTAGCCCCAGTCACTCCCTAGCATGATTTGCTGCTGGCATTCATGGCCAATGGGGGCATCTCTATGCTCCATGAGAGGGACGGGGGCTGTGTTTATACAACCATGGGCCCGTGCACCATGTTTTGGGTGTCCTGTGTGTAGTCCACAGGAATGCTGTTGACTGCTACCCTCTGTATCCATTTACACCACCTGTGCCTCTGCTGTGGGTGGGGTCCTTGGTCTGCAGCTGCCAGGTGATCCTGGTTCTTTGCTGGTTGCTTGGGGCAGCTTCTTGGGCTGGCATGTTCTTCAGCTTCTTATGTATCTATGGGGTTTCCAACATTCCAATGGCCTCCTTTCAATTTCTAGAGCTCTCTCCTCTTTCCAATTTAAGTTGAGCAGGTAGTTTTTAACTACATCTTGACTTTCTGGATGCTGTGTACCACTCAGCTGCCATCTTCCACTTTTTTCCTCAATGAACACTACTTTTAATTCTCAGCATAATAATCTGTTAGCCTGTTCAGTAGCTACTTTATGCTTTATTAAACTCTACCAATCTACCAATTATTGTGGTCCATGCCTGTAATCCTAGGTACCCAGGAGACTGAGCAAGGCAGGACTATCACAAATTCAAGACTAGCCTACACAACTTGCAAGAGCCTATATAATATCAAAAATAAGAAAAAGAAAAAAGTGAGAGATGCTGGAGATGTAGTTCAGTGCTCCTTGGGTTCAATGCCTAATACAAAAAAAAAAAAAAATCAGTAATTCATTCAGGACTTGAATTTCTGTAGATTCTCCTTAAATTGAATGCCCTGTAATATACATCTACTTGATTTGAATTTCATATAGTTGATTTCATAAATGAATGTCATCCTATTTAAATCATTTAAACCTGATTCCGTCATCTTCACTATCCTTCCTGGCTCTGAGTCATCTAGAGATTTTGTAATTCTGTCATCTGTGTCTTCATACACATTCCTGTTGAAAATGCTGAACAGGACAGAGCTAGGAACAGACTTGATCCTCCACAAGACTTACAGCTAAGTGACACAGAGACAATAACCCCGTCATTCTAGGTGTGGCGCTTTCAATCCTGGGAATATGTGAGAAATCATAAAAGGAGGTTATGATGTTCCTTGCAAAGTGAACAACTTAGAGAATGATTTGAAGTTGTTTTTGGAGAATATGTTAGGAACCCAAGTACCACTATTTGTCGTGACTCATGTAATGGTAATCATAAGGCCTAAATCGAGAAGGAAAAAATAGGAGGTTATCGGAAAAAGTGAATGGGCAAAGGGGAGGGACGTAGATCAGAAGGAAAGACAGAGACCAAAAGAGATAGACAGACAGAGGCTTCCAGTGCCATCAGTTCCAAAAATCATTTACTTTGTTTTAAGGTTGATCATTCTCCAGTCCTGAGTACAATATAAAGCTAACAGTTGGTCCTTACGAGGCCTTTCTTGTGGGCGTAATACTGAGCTTATGAGCCACATCAGATAAAAATCAGAATTGCTTGAGGCTGATCCAAGCTAATGTGGAACTCTGTGGTTTGCAGTCTACTGAAATAACTGCTCATGATCCCTTATCTTACAGAATATAGGATTCACTTCCTTCTGATGTGAGTGAAATACTGCCAGGAAAGTCAGCTGAGAATTACTGAGAAACCATTCTCTTGACTATTCCTGTAAATGACCACTGCCTTCAGCAAATACTACGAGCAACTACTGAAGGAAAGTTGAATGAAGAAAAGCTTATCTTTTTCTCTCAAAATTTTGTCTGAATGTACTTTGGATAAATGACATGGGTTTGGGTTTTAGTCTTAGCTTTTAAAGGATTCTATGCAGAAGAGTTAGAAGTAAGGACAAATTTCACTTTACAGAAATGTCATCAGCAGAGGAATGACCAGGGCCTGAGGGCATAGCTCTGTGATTAACGCAAGCATTGGCCTAGCAACCACAAGCCTTGGATTGGATTTCCCAGCACCCATAAGCCAGGCATGGTGGCACATCCTTGTAATCTCAGCACTCTTGAGGAAGAAGGATTGCTGTGAGTTTGAGGTCACCCTGGACTACAGAGCAAGACCCTGCCTCAAGCAAAACACAATAAACAAGCAAATAAACAAATAAATTAAAAAGCTGCAGTGATTGGGACTTTCCTGTACCTGGAGTCACACAATATGTTCCAATTGTGCCTCTCATTCCAATCTCACCACACACTTGCTATCTCCTGTAACGCTGCTCACAATGTTTCTTTCTTTTGGAAGCTGGTTCCTTCTTGCCTGCCTGGGCAGCTCTAACCATCCTTTAGTGAATGAATTCAAGCATTACTCTATAGCAGTATTTCCCAATCACTCCACTGAGTTAACAAACATAGGTGTCCCATCTGGGCTTCTGGAAGCACAAACATTTTCTCTTCTCTGTACAAGACAGAAATAAAGGCAAAAATTGTTATTTATCATGATCTCCCTTAACACTTAACACAGGACCTGGCATAGGGTGAGTACACAAAAAGTGTTGTGTAAAGAGAAGAAAAAGGAACAGGGAAAGAAAAAAAGAAAAAGGTGATAGGAATAGAAGACAAAATATCTTCTTCCAAACTTATAATTATAGTCTATTTACAGATTTTCATCCTTCTAACTTCAAAAATAAAAGAGAAGGCAGATGATTGTTTGGTGGGGTTGCACTGCAGGCTTCAATTACACTGACGAATCTCATCCTGTTCAAGGACATCTTCAAATTTTTAATGCACATTTCAGGGCACCTTGTGATAGCATTTATAGCCAGTATGTTATGGAAACAGAGTGTGTTTACAATGGTAGTTCGATGCAAAGTAAGATACTTCTAAAATATGTAATGAAGTTATTCAGGTTGATGATGCAATTATCCCTCAGAGAAATGAAGTTCAACTGTAGCAGAGGGAATGTGAAAGATGATAAACTTGCCTGAATTAGTTTCATCCAAAGGTCAATGGCGGGCGACCTAAGAGTTCATCAGCGCAGCACTTCTCTACTTGTGTGTCTCCCTATTACAAATGTAGCAGGTACTGCTAGGACGTAATATTCAAAGGAGTTGGGGGTTAAAATATCGATAGAGAAGGTCACTGTGACTCCAGAGAAAGAGTAATGCCATTCTCTAACAAGAGTTTGGGAAGACTTTTGGAAATATAACATGCTTGTGCATTGTTCCTAAGTGATTTTTCAATGCTGTAGAAACAGAAATTCCTAATAAGGCCCAGTAAAACCATCTGTCCTTTCCTTTTCAGTCACAGGACTACATAATTTTTTTCTGGATTTTACAACTGGAGATTTGTATGAAATTAAGAGTTATAACATCTGTGTTTTCCACATCACAAAAATTCCTTTAAAATAAATGTGTTTAGGGTGCTGCAGGTGTGGCCCAGCAGTTAGGGTGCTTGTTTAGCAAGCACAAGGCCCTGAGTTTGGTTCTCGAGTACCACGTAAGTTGGGCATGGTGGCACATGCCTATAATAATAGTAATTTCAGGGCCAGCCTGCACTACAGAGCAAGATCTTACCTAAACAAACAAATATATAAATGTGCTTATGTACCCAATATTAAAGACCTTTCGAAAACAATTCAAGGAAAAGAAATTCCCAGGGTTACCGATATATTAATTAGTTGCCAGTTAACACACCTTTGATATATTAGACTAAGAAAGTTGGAATTCTAAAGAGGGCTGCTCTCTCTCCTAAAGACACATGTGTATAGGGGCTGTGGGTGTACCTCAATGGTGAAAGCATTTGCCTCGCATGTGCAAGACCAAGGGTTCATTTCCCAAGCATTAGATAAAAATTAGTCAACATGATGATGCAGGCCTATAATCCCAGAATTCAAGAGGTTGAGGCAGGATTGCAGACAGTTTTGAGGCCAGCCTTAGTTACACAGTGAGTTTGGGACCAGTCTATACTAGAGAGCAAGACCCCGTCTCAAAAAACAAAACCAAAACCCAACAACAACAACAAAAAAAACAAGACTAAATCTCCTACTTGACATTTCTACTAGAATGGCTCATCAAACCTTGTTTTTAAAGAAGGAAAGTCAGGCTGGGGGCATAGTGCCCTGATTAGAGTGCTGGTTTGACATCATAGCTGGGCATGGTGGTGCACGCCAGTGACCAGTGCTCCTAGGCTTCAGGTGGTTGAGGCAGGAGAATTGCCATGAGCTCTAGGGCAGCCTGGGCTACATAGTGACTTCAGGACCAGCCTAGATAGTGGAAAGAGACCTTGAGAGAGAGAGAGAGAGAGAGAGAGAGAGAGAGAGAGAGAGAGAGAGAGAGAGACAGAGACAGAGACAGAGAAAGAGACAGACAGATACCCAGTTTCTAATAAAACATTCTTTTAAAAAAACATTTCCCTTACCGATTTTCTTTCTTCTGTCAATGGTGTTCTTAATGAAATGCTCCATGCTCCAGGAGGAAAAGGTTGATGAGCAGGAGCTCATGGGTGCAGAAGCTTATGAGTTGCAAGGAGATAGGAGGAGATTAAGAGCTCCCACGAGTTAGTTAATGGAATTATACCCACAGGAGATAGGCAGGGATAAAATTCAGAGTGTGAGTGGCTTTAGCTTTAGATGAGTTTTAGACCAGAGAAAAGAGGAATGGCTTGGAAGAGGTCAGGGTAATTTTGTATAATGGAGATGAGAGACCAATACTTAAGGCAATTGCTCCTCAATACTTTTATTTTCTGTGTAAAGTTTCAAATGAGACCATCTTATAAAGGGCCGGACATGGTGGTGTATGCCACTGATTTAGTTCAAGCCCAGCCTGACCGAGGTTGTGAGACTGCTTCAAATTTTAAAAAATGGGGGAGGGGATGTAGGTCAGTGCTCTCTGTGTTCAGTCCTCAGTAAGAACAGGAGGAGGAAGGAGGAAAAGAAGCAGGAAGGGAAGAAGAGGAAGAAAGGAAGGAAGGAGGGTGGGGAGGAAGAGAGGGAAGGGGAAAAAGAGAGGGTGGGAGAACAGAAGGGAGTTTGAAAAGTTTGAAATAACTGCGATGGCAAAGAAAACGAACAGGTATAAGCCTATTGGAAGGCTCAGATGGTTCTCCAAGTAAGTTAAAGTTTAAGGGAAAAGAACAGATGCCAACACAGTAATCGATCTGAACAGCTAGGAATTTGGATTGGACAGGAGAGAGACAAACAGACGGGAAGAAAATATAAAAGTCAAAGGCTGGAAGATGTTAAGATCAAAGATCAAGTATTTGACAAGGAGCAGAAGAAATAGAAGGCTAGAGCCAGAGGCTGGAATACCACAGTCAAGCTTCTGGAGGTGGAGTAGTTTCAGGCAATTCACAAGATCCATGATTTGTCAAAAGACACAGACACCAGACAACAGAGGGGCTGGTGCAATAGCTTAACAGTTAAAGCACTTGCCTAGCAAGCTCAAAGCCCTGGGTTTGATTCCCCAGCACGACATAAGCTGGGTGCATGCCTGTAATCCTTGCACTTGGGAAGTTAAGGCAGGAGGATTGCCGTGTGCTTGAGGCCAGCGTAGGCTACATAGTGAGTTCAGGACCAGTCTGGACTGCAGAGTGAGATCCTGCCTAAAAAAGAAAAGACACAGAGTAGAGAAGGTCAACAACCTGTTAGACATGTCATCAACCTGGATGAGCATGATCGTTCTTGGTGATTATGATACTGGAGGTGAAACAGGATAAAATGAAGTATGAGGGAGGGGTCAAAAGAGGGCAGTAGGGTCAAGGATGCCAGTGGTAGTCCAACCTGGTGGTCTAAGGTGTAGAAGCAGTGGTCTGCAGAGTCTCTGGGATGTGAAAATGTTCACCTTGCCACTAGGCATTGTGGCAAATGGAATATGGGGAATAAAAAAAAAAAAAAAACCCAAGGGACAAAAGTGTCCTCAGATCAGAATCTGTGTCAGTTATGTCATGAAAGAGAGTTTGAAGGTGAGGAGAACTTTAGATATGGTGGTATGATGGCCCAGGAATGGGAGAGAGGGGAAAACTGGAAACACTTCTCAACTTATCTAGTCTCATTTCCTGTGTTTATACACATTAACAGCTTCAGATGCAGAAACTGAAGGACATCCTTCAGAATTCAAATGGCCTGGGTCATCACAGAATGTTACCTTCCAGGCATCCTCCTGATGAAGTTACACAATGCTCTAACTTCAGCCTTTGTGAAAACCACAGCTTTTCTCAGCTCGTCTTGCAAGTTGAAAAGAATCAGGAGTGTGTAGTAATTGCATATTCTGATTGCCAAAAAGCCTCAGTAATCCTAACCCATCCTGATTCTTGCCCTGCTTTTTCTTTCTTTCTTTCTTCTGGCATGGAAGAGTAAACCAGAAACCAGAGATCTTTGCCAACAGGTTCTCTGCTCTGTCCTTTTTGAGGAGTCAGGCCTTTATCATTAAAAGTGAGTGTACTCTTCGGGCTTGTTAAAAAAAAAAGTTTGGGCCTTTCCTAAGGCACATCTCTAGTCACTTCTCTCTCTTATTTCCCCATGCCAATTACTTCAAACTTTTCTTTTCTCTTCAAGCTTCCTATTTCTTTGTGTCCCACCCCACCTCTTCTTACAAAACAGCCTCATTTAATACCTTACAGAGAAAATAAGAAGTACTGAGGAATAATGCCTTTAAGTCTCTGTCTCTCTTTTTAGTATAAAGTTACTATGATGTCTTCACATCCTTCCCTCTTTCCTCTGGTCTGAAGCTAATCACCTAACCTAAAGCAAATCTGAACTTAAAACCACTTGTACTCCGAATTTTATTCTTGGGTGTGTGCATGAGGTCACAACCAGGACCTGATCTTTGCCTTTTCCTCTAAGAAAACCTCCCAACCAAATGGCCCAAGCTCTGGTGGAGCTGACTGTTAACTGAGACAAGCTGTGTCTTCTCCTCACAGGCAGAGGTAAAGCCCGTGGCCTAGAAGTTGCGTGGAATGGCTGTGTCATGGTAATCAAGCCAACAATACAAAGATGGCTGCCGATCAGGAATTCACAAGCTTTCTGAACTTCCGTCCTCAAGTGTCCCACCTGGTAAGGTGAGGGACCTGGGCTGTTTTATACTATCAGGGAGAAAAAAAAAATAGACAGGAAGCTGCTTTTTCACACTGACTAGTTGTACCTCCCATTTGCTGTCTCTGATGTCCTTCCAGTTAGCTTGATGCAGCTGAGAAATGGGTCGTTCAGGTTTTAGGGACAGCTCCTCTGCACCCCACCTGTTCTAGTGGTTAACAAGGCTATTCCCAGCTTTGTTCTTGGACATGACAACTTATCACGTGGAGAAGAGATCATCACTATTATTAATAATAATAGACATTTATGAGAAATCACTACATACCAAGTACTTTTTATATATATTGACTCATATATCCTTCAAAACAAGCCAGGTTGGTGCCTTTTCAAGATGAGAAAAACTGAGAAGTCGCAAGTGGAAGACGTGCTTACTTTTGGAGGCCTTACTCTCTCTTAACCAACACACGGTACTAATTTTCTTGTTTTATACAGGTAGCGACAGGTGGTTGCTGCAGATTGTACACTGTACTGAAAGAGAACTCTCCACAGAGGAGACAACATGGTGGGGATGTTGGAGGATAATCAAATGAGCACTGAGGCAGAGGCAAAGGGGGCTTCTCCACGCCACTGGAGTGAACCCTTCCAATGCAAATTTCTTTCATGCAGACAGACAGAGGGTTAACACAGCCAATGTAACTAGAGGCACCTACCACTTCAGAGAGAAAATATATGCTTTGTTCTTCTAATGAGACTTTTTTTTCTCAGGCGAAACTCATCATCAAAAGAAATGTCAGGGGTGAAATTTTTCAAATTACTGCCAGCCAAGTGCACACTTGCCTCGTGCCTGACCTTGTGCCTCGGCTCAGCTAATCCATTTCTCCCGGGTGTGAGACTGTAGTTTTTACCCACCCATGGGCATGTTGAGGAGGGGGGATAGGTAGGCAGGGGGAAGGAAGAACAGGAGGGTTTTTTTTTTTTAAATACAGAATCATATTCAATCCTTGCAGCAACTCGATGACCTAAGTATTAGTATCTCCCCTTCACAGATTAGGAAACAGAATCAGTCGCATAACTAATGTAAGATGGAATTGAGACTTGCAAACTCCTGGTTTTTACAGTGGCATTTTGCATCCCCATCCACAGTGAGGAGGCAGGGCAATTTTCACGAGGGTCTAGTGAAGAAAAGCTGTATGGGCAGAAGGCACAATAACATTTGGTAGGCTGTGGCCAATTTATACAGAAGGGAGGCTCATTGTCTCTGTGGCACAGTCATGACGCCTCCTACCTCTACCTTCCTTTCTCTCCTACATGTGCCCTTTCTGGAACTACCATCCTGGGCTCACTGCCAGGTTGATATTATGCTTCCAACTTCTCCAGAAGCTGAACGTGTGGAGTCATGGCCAGACTCTAATTCTTGTATTATACAGATCAAGAGAATGAAGAACGGAGAGATGCAAGGAATTTTTCAAGAGCAGGTATAGAGCTAGGATTGAAGCCAAGACTGGACGCTGGAAATTACTAGAAAGTTCTCAAGGAGCAGAACTGGCCCTGGGAAATCAGTATTTCCGTGCCTCACCTTCTTGAATTTGCACTGTGTAAATCAAGTTGCAGGGCTGGAGGAATGGCACAGTGGTTAAAGTGCTTGTCTTGCAAGCACAACACCCTGAGTTTCATTCTGCAGCACCACATAAGCTGGGCATGGTGGCACATGCCTGTAATCCCAGCACTTGGGAGGTTGAGGTGGAAGAATTGCTGTGAGTCCAAGGACATTCTGGACTACATAGGGAGTTCAGAACCAGCCTGGGCTACTGAGTGAGACCCTTCCTTAAAAATAAAGCAAGCAAGCAACAACAAAATCAAGTTGCATCTTTCTGGCAGTTCTACAGAAATTTTTCATATGCAAATGATAAACATATTCACATTTACAAGGTATATTTTTACCAATAGTTGAGAGATAAAAACTGATAGGTCTCATGTGAGAAATGACTGGGAAGAAAACAGAAGATCCGTGATGTCTGAATCCCAGTTAGAAATATTCCAGGACATTCCACTGCACAGCCAGAAATACCCTGTGCCACCTGCGGCACAGCAGAGGCTTGACAGTGAGTGATGGCCACTAACTAAAGCCTAAGCTTCTCCAAGGGGTGTTCCCACTCTGGTTCTTAACTTTCCCATCAGAGAAATATTATCAGAGAACTTGGATCTGCTTCCAGAATGTACAGTACCTTCATGAGGAAAAGGTGGCCTGTCCTCTGGGCCCCTAGCTTCAGGGCTAGGTGAGGACACTGTAAGCAGGATTTCTGCCCTGACAGCCTCCTTTGCATGGTCCAACTTGCACAACCATACGGGGAAGTGGCCCTGATGTCACCTTGAAAGAGCACATTTGAAACAGAGAACTTTTCCATCCATCATTTTTATTACTTCCCAGAGATCCTATCACTGAATCAGGTACAGAGGAGGGAGCTGTTCAAACAGTCAGCTCTGATGGGAGGTACTCAGGCTTAAATGTCATTTGTTTCATTGGTTCCTATGATGAATACTAACAGAAACTGACCTCAGATCCTGATCCTGGGGTCTTTCATACTTTCCTAAGTGTAAAATTGGCATGGGATATTAACTCTTTATTGGAACAGTGTCTGGCACACGTAGCTTAAAGGATGTTGGGCGACTGAGGGAGAATAAAGAGAAGAAGGGAGGGAGAAGGAAAGATGGAGTAGGAGTAGAGAATCCTCTGTGACCCAAATCATGTGATGAATCTTAATGGAATTTCACATCAGCCTTGGGACAAGTTGCACACCAACAGTGGATGAATGAATAATCACACTTAGTTCTGCATGGCACTGATCTCCACGTGTCTCTCCCTGCCGACTGCCTGTCTATGCTTCAGAGGATATTTTTAGCACTGGAGAGATAAGAGCACATCTTTTAATAACACATTTTTTATTCCTAATGCTTGGCGTGAGTAGTGAATATTTATGAAACGCAGGTCCTTCCCAAATGCATAGGTCACTCTCAGCCACCACACCAACCGCCGTAGAGAGAACAGAGTCAGGGATTCCAAATCTGATGAAATCTGGAAAATCCACTTTGGGGGACTGAATGGCATGCTGTGGGTACAGAAAGAGACTCCAGAGCGAGCAGAAGTTACATCAAGGATGGTGCCCAGCATTCAGAGAAGTCAGGCGTGGCATTTTTGACATGCCGGTCTGAGAAAACCAGGGCAGTGGCTCATCACTAAACCCCTGCACTTTGGCATGTGGAGTGACGAAATGACCCCTTGCTCACATCACCACTGGCACTACCTTAATCATTATCAACAATGATACCAACAGCAGCAAATACGCTGGGTGCCTTGCCTGTAAAGCTGTCGACAAGATCTCTGGGCTTAGGCTTCAAAAGCCTTACTCTTCTCAGAAATTCTTATGGAACCCCTTGACCACAAAGTGGCAGAATTGGGGAATTCAATGGGCAGGAGACGCTTGCCTGGGTAAAAACTGGAATCCTTCAACTAAACTTGACTTTTAAGGAGGTGTCCTAACACATGGTATATCTCCCCTCCTTCCATTTAATTGCTATGTGTAAGTGCAAAACATAAAATTTACATTGATCTTGAGCATTTTGCGCATATACATATCATAGCAAAGTTACAAATCCTTCCCTTCTCTCTTTTTGACCCTCCCCCTGGCCCCTCCAGTTCCCATTATTTCTCTTATTAAGTTCTATGAAATAATTGTGATCTGGGTTTCTTATATCACAGAAACCATTTGATATCTCACCTTCTGCTTCTGACTCACTTCACATGGTATGTCTTAGCCCACTTGAATGTACTAATGAAAATAAACACCTACCCTCAGCCATTGTGGAAAAGGTGCTCTCACATGCCTCCACGTAATTCCTTGCACGTGTATCACAAGCCCAGCCACATCCTCAGGGCTGGCCCCAGCCAGGGTCAGCATCACGGGAGGCAGACACAGAATTGGAAGGCTTATGTTCCTTACTTCCCTACCCCCATCTCATCTTCTCCGTGGTAGCTCTGTGCCTGCCTTTGAGTCCTTGAACACATAGCCCTTTTTCTTTTTGCCAAGCCCATGGTGGGCTGGGCCAGCCTTCTGTTCCAGCTAGGCCTGTGTCCCAGTATCCCCAACACATTCTTCCCTCTTAAAGCTAGTTCCTGTGGCACTCAGGACCTTTGGACTGGATGTTTTCTCTACCTACATCATTCTTCTCTGGACTTGTTGTCTGTCTCCTTCTCATCCTTTGTGCCTTCAGACATCCCCTCCTCTGACCACTGGATCTGTGCTGCTCACGCCTCATGAGATTCAGTTTCACAGCCCCACTGATTTTCTACAAAACACATACCACAACTTCTTTGTTCACTGACTTCTGCACTAGACTGTAAGTTTCATTAGGACAAGCACTATGACCTTTTGATTCCGTGCTGCTCCACAGCCCTAAAATATGTCTGGTGTATAGTTGGTACTCAAAGGATATTTGTGAATAAATGATTTAATGAATGAAAAATCTTTATAGGGAGAGCTTTCAAAAATCAATAGTTTGTCAACTTAAGATTCAAGAGAGTCTAAATGTAAAAGAGGAGAGCAGGGCAGGGGAGGTAATTGGTTGTGTGTAAAAATGATCATTATGTACAAGTATGAAGCTGCCTTAATGAAACCCACGAATCTATACAGCCAATAAAAAGAAGTGAAAAAAGATTTGGGAACTAAATGAAGAGCTTTCCCATAATCTGTTGAAACTTTAGAATAAAAAAATTAAATATCCATCTCTCAGATTTGAAAAGTACCAATGTATCTACTGAAATAAGCCAAGCATCCCTCTTATCTGTGTTTCCCAGCCTTCCAAATTCCTTCCAAGAAGCACTTAGTCTTCATGGGAAAGCATCTGAAGGGAAGAGAAGGCTCCTGGCTGATCAATGAAAGCCCTCATTAAAATCTTCCCCTGGTCACCCGCCTGATTTCTGGTCAGGCTTCTGTATGCTCAAAAATGAGCCCCTAATGGTTGTTGACTGCTGCCCTCTAACCCGGAAGCTGGAATTCTGACGTACCACTCAAGACAGGAAGGATCCTAGCACCACTAGTACTGCTTTGTTGAAGTGAGAAGCTGTGGCTGTTATTGACAATGATAGAGTTAAAATTTCAGTGTCAAATCTAATACCAAAATCAGTTACAGAAATCCCACAGAGATGTAGTGCTCTAAGCTACATACTTGCCATGGTTAACACCCCAAATTTCATTCGGGTTGTGTGGGTTCTTCCTGGTAGGAAGAGAAGCACAGGCATAAAGAGGAAGAGCTCTTCTATGGTACAGTTGATACATATTTAATTGTAGTTTTGCTGAAGAAACTAATGGGCATTCTAATCAGATAGACACATTTATGATGAAAAACACTACCTTCCACCCCAGTTCTGTTCTTTAGAGGAAGCTGATGCTAGGTTTAGACCTTTGATTGATTATCTTTATCATGCTATGTGTATATTCTTATACCTCTCTTTATTGGTCTATCAATTTTAGAAATTATCTATTGACTCCCCTTTGTATCAATTCCCATAGAATTTCTTCTCCTCCCTTCTACCATCTGTCTTCACACTTTTGACTGTCAACTTGTGAACATACATGTTTTGCCTTTTCTTTTTCTTTTTTTTTTTACTGAGATGATTCTAAAAGTTACATACCAATCAACATTTTCTTTAGTATACTGTGTTACCCAATAGTGGGCCACGTAGCATCATAGGATGATATTTCTCCTCCAATATCCTTAGACTATCTAAAAGAAATTGTTGCTAAAGACATGGTCAAATGGTATTTACTTTCTTATAATGTGTCCAGCTAAAATTATGCCAACTTTAGCTTGCTAAATCATGTTTGTCATATTAATATTTCTATCCCTACTTTTACAGAATTAATACTTACATGACCTGTGTATTTCCATTCATTTATTTCTAATTTTTCTGGGTAGTTGTTTTGTTTTAGATGTGTCTCTGAGACAAATCAAGTTACATTTATAAAAGCTTAATTTCATAATTTTTCTTTATATAGGCATGTTTAATCCATTTATGTGTTTTGCAACTGACAAATTTTAACCTGTTTACAAATTTAATTTGTGTTTTCTGTTCGCTATAATTTTTCTTATTTCCCTTCTTGACAGTTAAAAGGTTTCTATATTTGCATACCCCATTAATTAAATATTATGGATATTTCTATTCTTTTTCGTTTGTTTGTTTGGTACTGGGGATCTAGTCCAAGGCCTTCACACTGAGCTGCATTCCCAGCCTTTTTTCTTTTTCTTTTTTCTTTCTCTTTTTTTTTTTTTTTTGAGACAGGATCTCACCCTATAGTCCAGGCTGGTCCTGAGCTCACTATGTAACCCTGGCTAGCCTCAACTCAGGAAATACTCCTGCCTCCTGAGTGCTGGGATTATAAATGTTCATCACCACATCCATTTGTGTAGTGCTGGGGAATTGAACCCAGGGCCTTTGTACATGCTAAGCATGTGCTTTAACCTCTGAGATACACCCTCAGACCCCAGTCCATTTTTTGCTTTTAATTTTGAGACAGGTTTTCAGTAAGTTGCTAAGTTGCCCAGGCCAGGCTCAAAGTTGCAATTCTCCTACCTCAGGGCCCAGCTGGTATTTCTATCCTTAAGTTAAATTTTTATATACAACTACAGTTACATTTTTTTCTAGTCAGGTCTATAATAATTCAGTGTTGCTATTATACTCCAAACACAAGTCTTAGAATAATTCACAAGCCCATCGAATTCTAGCCTACCTTCCAATTGTTGTTTAGATTTATAGTTAGTTAATTTCAATTTAAAAACACATCGAAATTAAAAATTTTCAGAAGATAAACTTATTGAATATATTTTATTCATATTGTTTTTATCACATACTTTCTATTTTTATTCTTTTATTAGCATGTGTTTGTGATATATAATAACAACTTGAGAAACTGGTGTATTTATATATCGTATCTTGATCATTTTTTACTTCCCTTTCCTCTTCTCACCATCTTAACCCCCCACCCAACCTTTCCCTCTCCACAAAGTCCATCTTCTTACTTTCTTCCATCTCTCCTTTTACTTTTGTTGTTGTTTGGTTTTTCTCATATTAGACAAACCAAGCAACATTTAACCATCTATGTCTGACTTATTTTGCTAAGCATGATGGTCTCAGGGTACACACATCTTCCTACAAATGACTCAAGTTTATCTTTATGAGACAGCAGTGCTCTATTGTGTAAATATACCACATCTTCTTTATCCATTCACCTGTGGTTGAGCGTGTTGCCTTCTTCCATAATTTAGCTAACATAAATTACACTGCTATCAACATGAGAATGCATGTATCACTGTAGTATGATGCCTTCAGCTCTTTTGTGAAGATACTCAGAAGATGTATAGCTGGGTCAAATAGAAGATCTATTTTCAGGTTTTTTTGAGAAATCTCCATATTGCTTTTCGTAATGGTTGAACCAGTTTGCAATCCCACCAACAATGTGGAAGGTTCCTCTTTCCCCACAATCTCACCAGCATTTGAGGTCTTACTACCAGCCATTCTTACTGGAGTCAGATGGAACCTCCGTGTTGTTTTGACTTGCATTCTCTGGTGGCTAAAGATACCAAACATTTTTTTCATGTATTCATGGCCATTCAGACTTCTATTTATTTCAGTTGCCCATTTTTTGATTGGGTCTTTTATTTTGGGGGGTCTATTTTTTCAGTTCTTTGTTTATTTTATATAATAGTTTTCTGTCTGAGGAGTTGCTAGCAGATTTTATTTTCCCATTCTGTGAGTTGTTTCTTTATCCTGTTGATTGTTTCCTTTTCTGTGCAGAAGACTTTAACTTGATATAAGGTGGGTATGATGGTGTATTCCTGTAATTCTAGCACTTGGGAGGTTGAGTCAGGAGTATTGCCATGAGTTTGAGGCCAGCCTGGGCTCCACAGTGAGTTCGGGACCAACCTGAGCTACAAAGTGAGACCCTGTGTCAAATAAATAAATAAACAAACAAAATCCCATTTGTTGGTTCTTGGTGTTATCTCGTGAGCTTTGACTGTTTTATTGAGAACATCTTCGCTCATGCCTATGTCTTCAAAGGTTTTGCCTATTTTTAATTCCAACAAGTTCTGTGTTTCCATTTTAATGTCTAGGTCTTTGATCCATTCTGATCTGATTTTGGTACATGGGGGAAAGATGTCGGTGTGGTTTCCTTCTTCTGATGTGGCTGGCCAGTTTTCCCAGCACCATTTGTGAAAGAAGCTATCTTTTTTCCAGCCCCCTTTTTTTTGGCCCTTGTACTCTATTTTTAAATGACATAATACTGTTAAGAGTTTTAATCAGTGCCCTGTGTGCTTTATATTCATCTTTCTTAAATTTCTGTCTTCTTTTTCTTGCTAAGGTTCACATTTATTCATTTTTTATTGAAGCTCTATGGCTGTTACATTCTTCTGCTTTTATATATCTGAACATACCTTTTTCCCTATTAACAAATCATAATCTGGAAAAAATCACGCAGGAAATTATTTCTGGTCTGTACCATCTGCAGTGGTCAGTTTTGTGCAGTCTGTTGTTGATCTGTCATCTCACATAACCGTCCATTTCTTTCCACCTAATTTTATAATTGTGGGTGCTGGAGGAATGGCTCAGCGGTTAAAGCTCTTGCCTAGCAAGTGCTACATCGAGCATTAAGTACCCAAGTTTGTTTCCCCAGCACCACATAAACCGGGAGTGGTGGCGTACGCCTGTAATCCCAGCACTTAGGAGGCTGAGGCAGGAGGAATGCCCTGAGTCTAAGGCCAGCCTGGGCTCATAGTGAGTTCAGGACCAGCCTGGGCTACAGAGCAAAGCCCTTCTCAAAAATAATTACAATTATGTCTTTATCCTTAATGTTTTATTATGACGGAGCTTAATATTTTTATTCATCCTGCTTAGCTGTAAAAATGCACATCTAATCGGAGTGAAGGTGGAGGTTTTATTTTGTTTGCTGTTAAGCTCTCCTAGCCTGACACAACACAAGCTCTTGACGAGTATGTCTTACTAAATGTCTTTCTTCAGGTTTTAGAAATTCTTTGCAATTCTCACTTAAAATAATTGTGTCTCTAACCAACTTCCTTTCTGTTCTTCTGGAACTCATGTTAGGCAATTATTGGAGATTCAGAGTCTATCCTATTAATAATACACTCCATCTTTAATCTCTTTGCCCCTGTGGGTGGCACACCGAAAGAGTTCCCCTATAAAGTCTTCAATTCTTAATTTTTAATTATGTCTAGTTTAGGGAGTAGTCTTAAATAGAACACTTTTTTTTTTACTCCAGGGGTGATATAATTTTAACAACTTCATTTTGATTTAATTTACCTAACATTTGCATACCATAAAATTCTGCTGATATAAGTATACAATTTCAATATTTTTAGTAAACTTAGAGAGTGTGGCTCTCTCTCCATGATTCAGTTTTAAAATGCTTCCAGTAACCACTGAATTCCATGTAGTCAATCCTTGCTTCTACTCCAAATCCCAGGCAAACACTCATCTAATCTGGGCTTGCATAGATTGTCTCTGGGTGACATTTTCCCTTGAACTGATTGCCTTTCTCCGCCTGCTAACAGGGCCCTGTCACATTTGCTCTCCAGCTCCCAGCATGCCACAAGTCTTCTGTGTCCCCTTGTCATCATTCTGGGGGACACAGGAATAATTTTTACTTGATCTCTAAAGAAAGGTAAAATATACATAACAAAAATATACTACTAAAATCATACTAAATGTATGATTTAATTAAATTACTATGCATCCATCATTTTCACAATTCTTTCATCATCCAAAACTAAAATTTACTGCCTGATTTTCCTTTCTCTGCAGCCCAAGGTAACTGCCGTTCCACTTTCTGTCTCTATGAATTGGACTGTCCCAAATATTTCATATGAGTGGAGTCATAGAGTGCCTGTCCTTTTACATCGGGCTTATTTCACTTAGCATAATGGTTTATAAGTTCAGTCATGTTATAGTTAGTATATATCAGAATTTCACTCATTTTATGCCCAAACAATATTCCATCACATACTTATACTACTTTTTGTTCACCCGTTTGACTGCTGATGAACATGTGGGTTGTTCTCATCTTTTGGTTATTGTAAACTATGCTACCATGAGCATGAATGTACAAATATTTCTACTGTCAGTTATTCTGAGTATAGAAAAGGGTCTTAGCTGACATCCTTAGATAGGTTAACAAGAAAAAAGTATAACAAATTAATTGGATCATAGTTTTACAAGACACAAGAGCCTTCAGATTGAAGATCTAAAGACCCAAGGAACTTTTATGTTTGGGTTCCATGAGCAGCCAGGTAGACACGTGAGTAGGCAAATGAGCACGGGTAATGCTAAGAGACTGAGTGAGGAAACCCAACACGCCTCCTTGGTTCAGGATCTTCTCAGCTTCTCTGCAGCCTTCCTTCCCTGTGGTTGGGGAACAACACTTCTTCTGAAATGTGGTTTTATTATCTCCTATCAAGCATGGTAGGTCAGAGAGAGGGCTCCAAGACAGAAAAAAAAAATGGAGATGAGTAGGATAATATTTTTAGGTTTTATGGATTGCTTTGAGGGAAAAGAGCTTTTGTTCCTTGCCACGAAGAAGAGAAATCTAGTCTCTGGTTTGCCGTGAAGACAAAGAAAGGGGAAGGAAGACATAAGTCAGAGGCAAACTTTCTTTCTGAGAAATTTGCTTGCTTTTCAAGTTCCAACATTTTCAGTTTTTTGTTTATTTTTTATTTTAGAAACCCCCCTACAATAACATAGGAAATCTGAGGATTCCACCACACCATGCAGGGGGTACCAGACCCGAGAGGCTATACCAAGGCCCTGCCAAAGACGAGGTGACCCCACAGTGCTGTTCTTTCCAGGTAACACTCTGGGAGTCCCAGAATGTCTCTTCTGCTCGGACTGGCCCCCTAAACCCAGCAGCATGGTGGAGTTCTTCCATATGCCTCTTGGGACTTAGCTTAAGGAGTATAAAGTTCAGAAACTCTATCCACCAGGCTGGGTTTCTTTAAGTCCTTTCCAATTCTCTTTCTTCTGCCAAGTGGCAGGAATTTTACTTCCTTCTGGCTAGAAAACTGCTCTCACATCATCCTGTTTCCTTCCAGATTCTGATAATTATGGTCTAAATTTTCTATTTGGATTTTGACTTCTGCTTTTCTTGAAAGCCAAATTTCTGAATTGAAAATGATTTTTCCAAAACCCCCAACTATCATATTACAATTGAAAATGCTCTGCCTTCAAAACTGTTGCCATTGTTATGAATTTCAAAAGCTTCCCTTAGAACTCAGAGCCCATATTTTGACCTTTTGTGTGTGTGTGTGTGTGTGTGTGTGTGTGTGTGTGTGTGTGTGTGGCTGTATAGGAAATACTTTGGAAGCTACTGACATCACCCCACTGATCTGGAAAAGTCAGCTTGTTCAAGAAAGCAGAAGAGTCACAAGAGAAACTGTCCTCAGTATCTCAATACTACAGAGCTGTTAGTCTGGCTGTATCACAGATCATGGAGTACTGAGATAGAAAGCCAGTCATCCAGAGAAGGGACTGAAACAGTCTCCCAAAACCACAGTACAATCTGAGGACATCAGAAAGCCCAGAGAGCTGAGAAGCTAGAGTAACAGGATCCTTGTGCAAGTGGGAGAGTGACCATAAGCAAATGCAAAAACCTAGGCAAATACCAGCATTCAAAGCCAGTGCCGGCGGCTGGCTTTGATGTAAAATTTTTGTGGTCTGGCTGCATGGAAAGGACCAGAAATAGCGTAATATACACACACACACCATGGGCATAAGTCAGCTCATATCTTAAAGTGTTCCTAGCACCCCATGTAGAGGCCTAGCCTGCAAGTACCTCCAAAGGGACTCATCAAGACCATGTGTCGTGATGCACCTATTCTTTCATTACCTAAAAGTTACTTATTAATTGTGTCAGCCAACCCAAACTCAGAAAGCAAAAAAGAAAAAATGATTTTATTTATTTGTGATCTTAGAAATTATAGTTCAGGAGACATGGGTTCAGATAAAACAGTGCTCCAAGGAACGCAGACAAGTGGACAATTGGGGTTTTTTTGTGTCTTTTTTGTTTGTTTTCTCAGACAGGTTTTCACTCTGTAGTCCAGGCCAGTCCTGAGCTCATTATGTAGCCCAGGCTATCCTCAAACTCACAGCAGTCCTCCTGCTTCAGCCTCCCAAGTGCCAAGATTACAGGTGCACACCTCCATACCCAGCTTTGGGATATTGGATATTAAGAAAGAACAAGTGTTGTGTGACTGATGGAAAACAAAAAAAAGTGCATAAACAGAAGAGAAATGTCCATAAAAAGAGTATATTAACCAACCTTGATATGTATGTATCTTGAACATCTGGCTCTAATTGTGTAGTTGTTCCTGTCGTTCCAGACGCCCGAGGATAAAAAAAGGAAGGGGGACAAAAATCACATTCTTAAACAACAGCTGGTGTCATACATGAGTCCTGCTTCTATAGTCATCTTGTGAATGCCTTTTAAGAAAGCTCTTCAGTGCTGTTTTTAGTCACAGTTTTCCTTTTATTTCCACATTTCTTGCATCTGATCATGGTAGGCTTCTCCTGGACTGGGGATTAAACCCAGGGCCTTGTGCATGCTAGGCACACATAGTACCATTAAGTCACATTCCCCAGCCCTTGATCACAAACTTATGGATGAGATGCAACAGTGATCAATCTGTGGACTGGGTGTTGATTGTTACAGGTCTGGTTCCCTGAAGCTGGGAAGGATTATTCCCAGGAAGCCATGTCTCAGAGGGAAGAGAGGGAATTGACCATAGATGAAGAGCTTGAGACCACATTTGAGCAAGGAGGAGATGGTCATGAAGCACAACTTCACAATACCTTGCTATGTGTCATGGGACATTTTCCAGGAAGGTCAACTGCCTGTAGTCATTGTGCAATCATTAGTTTGGCAAGAGAAACAGTTAAACTGTGAGTTGTACAATGTGTCAGGATTTTATAAAAAATACAGACGTAATAATAGCAAAGTATTACAATAGCATCATTAGTAAGGACTTTACCAGTTGTCATCTGATTCTAACCAACCCTTTTAATACGTCTCCTAACTAGATACAGAACCTATTTTTTCTTTATATGATTGACTAGGTGGACGGTACTTGATGATCAGACATATTATTCTGTTTGAGTAACAGCACAGGTCCTTATGCAGGTAGTGATGGTAACACTATGTGGTTTTGTAAGACCACTTTTTTTCACTAAGGATATTTCAGTTATTCACCAATGTTAACACTTGCTGGTTGTTATGTAAGACTTGCTGGATAGATTTAGTTTAAGCTTCCACCTGGGCAATCACATTTTTGACCCTAAGCAAGGAATACACACAATGAATAAGTGGTTATACCACGGAAACACTGACCTAACTCCTGTGTCTTTACAAACAAAAGCTAGCGGAGGGTATCAGACATACCTCTGTGCCTAGAGAAAACCCAGGTACAATTCTCTATTCAATTTGGGGAAAGGCAATGCTCACAAATCTACAAGTTTTCACAGGATACTGCCTAGTAAATTCCAGGACATTTTTCCAAATTAGTTTTGAACAAAAAGTTTTCTATGTTATTATAGAAAATACAGGACTTACTGAGGGGAAGCAATACTAAAGGAGGCAAGAGTTAATTACTTAATTCACTTCAGTATGACTGCATTGTTTTTATCATAAGGGAGCCTTGGAATTTAAGTAAGTATCCAGGATCAAGAGTAAGTCACATAAATCCAACCTACAATTGGGGAATAGTTATTCCTCAGAGGTAGTAAAAAATCATCCTTCAGTTTTTTGTTCAACCCTTTTGTTCTAGTAGGGTTAATGTCAGATAAGGTCGCTTCTATATTAAGTTCAAGGGTTTTTTTCCTAGTGTTGGAGACTGCTCTAGTGATTGCCAAGCTATAGTCTCAGTCCTTCTGATTTATTTATTTATTCTTTTATTCATTATTTATTATCTTGTGGGAGCATCTCACTACATTGCCCAGGCAGACCTCAAATTTGCAATCCTCCTGCCTCAGCTTCTTGAGGAGCTGGGATTACATGCCTACGCTGCCATGGTCAGCTTCATTACCAATTAGTAAACCTACCTCTACAGAGTTTGTTGTTAGTAGTGGAGGAAAAAAATCACCTGTAATTTATCAGAGCTACTCTACTACAGGTCCATATTGAAAGAGTCAATGTGAATCTGTTTACTAAAGCCCCTCTGAGGGGCTCTGATAAAACATAACTTTTTATCATCCCTTCTAAACTGCTCAGGGTTTCTGTTATGGTAATAAATACCATAACCAAATTTTACCACAAACCAGATTTTGAAGAATTTGGTTTAGAAGATAATTGTGTCATCTAAAAGCCTCATGAGTTTAACAACTTGGATTTAAGAATTCATAATTTCAGTAGCTATCTTCTTAAAATTTTGAGCAGGAGTTTGGGACAGTTGTTCAGCTAGCATTGTTAATTCATGAGGCCTTTTATAGTCTGGTTTACCTGAAGAGCTTAAATCATCCTGAAAAACAGCTAAGACACTCAAATTTAGTAGACTATTATTTAGTTTAATCTGTTGGGTATTTAATGGCAGAATTTTGATGATAATAATAATTCTAAGTGGATGCACCTGGCTGCTGAATACCTGGCTGGCTAATGTGCCAGGCAAAGCATGTGGAAAACGGAATAGGAATTTGTTTATGGAAATCTGGGGCTAAGTTTTGAGCCTCGGCCTGACTTCTGCCCATGTAGAAAAATCCCCAGTTGGGTCATTTCAACTAGGTTCTTACTTTCTTGTTGCTGAGACAGAACACCCGACATCCATAATTGAGGGAGTTTCAGAAAGTCACAGTCCACACATGGGTGGCAGGCAATGGCAGAAGCATGTGGCAGAGCTGTAGCAGGGGAAAGTGGTTCAACACATGGCAGATGGAAAGCCAAGTGGAGCTACCCTTTGGGACTGTCCCAGGAATCCGTACCTTCTGGGTCAAGCCCAGTGTTCTGCACCCTCCAACCAGGCCCCACCCTGTAGTGGCTCATGGTCATTTCACAGTATCTAAATGCATAAGGCTTTGGAGAGAACCCGTCAGATCTAAACCTAACAAATCCTCTAACCAATTTTCTGGTCAGCACATTTCTCACAAGTGTGTGGACTATTTGATATAAGCTTTAAAAGCAAGGTTAGTATGCTTTAGTTAGGAGATCAATTTTTGGAGTGAATTTAAAATGTTACATAATATCTGAAAAATCTTTTAACAGTAGCATGTGATTTAGCCTTTTCTCCAGAGATCTATGTAGGAGTTACTATGTTGTACCATCAACAGACCTAGTTTTAAAAGGGCCGGAAGTTAAAATTGGCAGATAATCATTAGTTTTTTGAGGAGTCAATTTTAGTATTACATAAAAAAACCAGAAAATATAGTGAGAACAAGGTAGATAGGAGCAATTAAGAGAAAACGAGATGGAGCTGGAGGAATAGCACAGCAGTTGGAGCGCTTGCCTAGCAAGTGCAAGGTCCTGAGTTTGATTCCTCAGTACCACAGAAACCAGGTGTGGTAGTGCATGCCTATAGTCCCAAGGGTCAGGAGACTGAGGCAGGAGGATTATCATGAGTTTGAGGTCAGCCTGGGCCACATGGTGAGTTTAGGGCCAGCCTGAACTCTAGTCTCAAATAAACAAGAGGAAGTAGAAGGTGATAAAAAGAACTCTCAGAAATTTGAGAAGATTTTTATAACTGGAAAATTCCTTGAGGCAATTGAATTTGTTTCACCAAGGACAGAAATGGATGATTTATTACAGTTAGTGGCCTCACAATACAAATAAAGGTATTCCTTTCAACTGAGATTAGCTTTGCAGCATTTTCTTCAATTAAGCATATACATAAAAAAATTTTGAAATACCAAGGAAGTTCTACATGAGCCAACATAATTTCAGGTTATGATGAATAATTTTGGTTCACTATGACAGAAATGCACAGAAGGTCTATGAATTTTAAGCAAAAAAGAATTCAGAGGCCTGAAGATAGGTTACTACAGTTGCATTATAGAGAAAGAACTCTCCATAATTCCATGCACTCACTATGGAAGTTTTTGTTCCCCCAAACTGGATACTAATCTAAATGAGAGATATCCCTTCTAAGTAGCCAACAACAAAAGAATGCTCAAATGCTGGTTCAGAACCTCTACCAAAGAGATAGAAAATTTGGAACCTGAGAGAACTTATCCCGATGACCCAAACTCCAAGATGGTGTAGTTCAAAGTGGTTCCTGTAGGTACCCTTACTCCACAGAAGCACAAGAGGACAAGATCACTCTGAATCCCACAGAAGACCCCATATAACATGGATCATTCCAAACTAAAAAACCAAAAATAATTTAATTTAGGGTCTTAAGAGTTACAGTTCAGGATACATGTTCATAGGAAACAAGTGCTGAATCCGTGCTCTGAGGAGGGCAGGAAATGTGGGATGTCCCAAATATGGGACACTGAAGATGGAGAAGGAACAGGGGCTCATGACCGATGCACTATAAAGGAAGGTTTGTATAAGCACAATAAAAATGTCCATGTCTAGAATAGCCACAACGAACCTATTGACTGGTACAATTAGGATGCATTAATTATTATAGAAAAAGAATAGAACTGTTCACAAAACAAGAATCTGATAACTTCTTGACAGTCATCTTAAACCACTGGGCACAATGCAATGGTCTACTGTTCTGATCACTATAATCAGAGTGCAGGTCACCAAAGGCCACATTCCTAGGTACCACCTGGAGCTATGTGTAAGCTCTGCTTCCATCCTGGTCTCCTGCCCCTACTTTGAGAATTTTTTTCAACGTTGCTTTTATCATAGTTTGCCTTTTATTTTCACAGGAGGTGAGTGTTTGAGAAGAAATTTCTCAATTAATTTTTATGCATGTATGTACACAAGTGCATAATTTAAAAATACAATTTGCTTTGCTTTTGTAAATTATATCACGGAATAACAATAACAAAAGCAGTTCTGACTCCCACAAGCACAACCACAGAAAAGAACCCTAAAATTCCTCAAGGTTGATTAAAGTTAATTGAACAAAGCATCATGATTTGAGATTCAGAATTCATTGATTCATCTTCATCTTTGCCCTTTACTAGCTGTGAATCTGGCTACACTTCTCTGTGCTTCTGTTTTTCCTTCACTCCCAAAACCAGGTGAATTACAATTACCAGCTCACTCTCAAAGCAGCTTCCTTGTTGCTATTTTAATGCCTCTTAGTACTGAGACTTATTAACATAAAATATTTATATTCTTTACTAGTGATGGGTTAAGCTGCAAGCATTGCCTATCTGATATTTTTAACTAAAAGAAACTATGCAAAGAGAGTTCTATTTTAATGAGTGCTGACTCACAAGAAATACGCATTTCTGATAATGTAGTGCAGACATTTAAATACCGCTCCATGAATTGCTTTTAGGAAAGTAAAATCTTAAATATCCGTGTACTGAAAGCAAAGGCAAATTAACTCCTGGTGGATAAGTCGTTCTTACTACGTCTCCTTGGGTTTTGAAGAATCCTATCAGGCTCCTTGCTCCCAAAGCTTTCAGTATTTGTAGAAACTATGTCATAGAAATGGGGACTACATCTCACCAAGCCAGAAGAGGCACATAATCCCCTTAAAGGTAATGAGCACTGAACATTCATACAAATGTCCCCGATCACACACTTATCAGAATGAAGAAGTAACTGCTCTGTGGCCCTCAGACAATCTTCACCAAGCAACATTAACCTTCCTCATCAGTGGCTTGTGGGGTGTCCAATACAACAGCATCATTCAAGTCAGGGCTGTACTGGCGTTTGTGCACACCTGGTCTAATCTGCTTCCATAACAACTCAGAGCATTTTATGTTGAAGAAACTTAATATTAGAGAAGTTTAAGTATCTTCTTCCTCATAACAGTGATAGTACCAGGACTCAGATTCTGGTATATAAGATTCCAAGCCTAAATTTTTTCTGTCCTCAAAACAGTCTTTGATTCATAGTAAGTTCCATGTAAATGTCTGCTATTCATTGCAGGGTCTCTCAGAAGACAGTGACAAGGACTCCCATGTGACTGGAACAGAACTAGAGACACTATTTGAAGATGGCTTATTCCTAGCTGCCTTTCACACGGCAACTGGAGAACAGTATTTACCTAAGTTGTAGGTAAGTACATACTCTTTTTCACTTTACAAGCCAAAAGTTACCTAAAAGCATATGTTTCTCTGTTTGCCCTTCCTCTGACCTTTCGGTTGATCACTCTTGAAGACTCTGGAAGGCAATGGGCCAGCCATTATAGTTTTTCCTCCTTCTTTAACTTTGTGAAGGTGTGATTATGTCTTGTGACATGTATGGTATGTGCATCTTATGCATTCAGCATGATACACAAAGTTATGAACAAAGCACACTTGTTCTGCATTTGCTTGAGGGGAAGATCTGAGAATCGAGAGAATGGCATTGACTCACAAGCTACTCTGCATAATACGGCTTTTTACACAACAGAAAGGGGAGTATAATGTTCCTTCTCTAAAGGAAAATAGGAAATATACATACATCTTTTGCATAGATACTGTAGCTCCAGCAGCCATACTGTTAGCCAGTCTGGAGTTTCCTAACTACGCTTGTTTTACTGCCAAGTACAGATAGCAGCTGAAATTTAAATATGTGTGAAGTTAGCTTGAGTGCTTTATTTTTATGTTGAGTTTAGCTCACATTCTAGCAGATAAGAATGGGAGAATGTGGCTGAGTATGCTGGAGGAGACTCCAGGAATTCCTGTGGAAATGAGGAAGGTCAGTGAGAAGACACACAGAGAAACTCTAGCATTCCTTCTCTTTCCATTTGGACAATCCTGCATATATCCACATAAAACTGTGTGATTTATAATTAGGGTTACTCTCCATCCTTGTTGGAGAACATCCTCAGTGTGTTCCTGTGGCTCACTATGATTAATTTGCTTCTTTGACTATCAGAAAAGTGTTGGCTTTGGACACTTATAATTTAATTCCAAAAACTTTGGCTTCACATTGAATTTTTTCAGCTATCAATGATTAACTTACACATAGGTAACTACAGAAATATTCTTGACACTACACTAAGAAGACTCTGACAGGCATTCCAAAATTAAATTTTAAAAATTATATAGCTATGGTAGATTTTTTTTTTTTGAGACAGGGTTTCACTGTGTAGTACAGGTTGTTCTGAACTCACTATGTAGCCCAGGCTGGCCGCGAATTCATGGTGATCTTTCTGCCTTAGTTTCCTCAGTATTGGGACTACAGGAGAATGCCACTCTGCCTGGCTCATGCGGTGCTGGGGAATTGAATTCAGGGCCCTGAACTTGCTAGGCAAGTGCTTTAACTGCTCTACTATTCCTTTAGCCCTCTACAGTAGAATTTTTAAAACCAGGTACTTTTCTCTTTGTGTAAAATGCTATTTTCTTAGGTTGTGATATCAAAGTTCAAAATCTGATTGTGTGGATAGATATTCAGAACTTCTTTTTTGGTCATGCTTTCTGCTTTCTCATCTGATTGGTGAAGTAGGCTGTTATGAGTAATGCATAATTCTACTTTGTGAAATATATATGTAGACCAAAATGCTTAAAATTTTCAGCATTCTCATGTAGACTACTTAGCAAATAACACTTTCAGCTAAAAGTAGACCCTTGGAATACATAACCATACTTCCGAAATTCTCTCAATTCCAAATTTAGAGTTACAAACTACAGCATCTTCTCACATCCTCAGATATGACTGACTCATAATAACTCCATGGCTTTGAGCTAGACAGACTTCTCATATGGCTCAGGGTTCCAAGTGTGCACGAATAATCCAGAATCTGGAAAGTCCTAGGCTTAACATTAAGTGGAATGTCTTATTTATGTCCAGTTGGTCTATCATATCATGTAAGCCCACTGTTTCCTTATAGATTTTCCTTCTTCATGGGGAACTGAATTCTCTACTAATATTATACTGTAATCTATTTCTCCCTTCAGTTATGTTATTTGATTTATAAATTTAGGTAATTTAGTCTTCAGCCATACTACCATGAACATGCCTGATCTTGTCTGAAGTTTAGGTAGTTCAATGTTGGAGATATAAAAATTACATATACATATATATGTATATTTATTTGTATTTTCACTTGATTATATTCCATGGGTCTCATAAGCTTTCTTCATGTTCATTCTTTTTCTTGTTCCTCTGTTTGGTTTAAATAACTTCTCTTTCTGTCTGAATGATTCTTTCATCACATGATTAACTCTATGGATGAAGTTCTCTATTGAACTCGGGTTCTATCTTTATATTCTTTAGCTCCAAAATTTGTTTGGTTCTTTTATAATGGTTTATTATTACTTCTCATTTGTTCATACATTCCTCTCTTAATACTGCTCAGGGGCCTGTGGGCCTAGCTCAAGGACTACAGAGCTTGGCTAACATGCTCAAGGCCCCCGGTTCAATTCCACAGAACCATATAAGCAGGGCATGGTGGCTCTTGCCTGTAATCCCAGCACTTGGGAGGCTGAGGCAGAAGGATTTCCATGAGTTTGAGGCTACCCTGGGCTCCATAGTGAGTTCAGGACTAGCCTGGGCTACAAAATAAGAACGTGTCTCAAAAAGTAATAATAACATCAGTTAGCTGTCTATACATGTTAGCATATATCTCACTGAGTTTCTTTAAGATGATTATCTTGACTTATTTTTCAGGCAAATTTCTATTCCTTCAGCATCAGTTACTAGAACACTATCACTTCACTTACCTTTGGTGGTGTCATGTCTGCTTGATTCTTAGCGTTCTGTGTAGCTACGTGATGACTGTAATTTGATTGAGCAGTGCATTTTCTAGTCCTCACAGACTGGTTTAGGAAAGTAATGACCTTCTCCTATTGGGACCTCAGGCTGACAGGATTGCCAGTAGGTCTTGTGGCTGCTGTGGGGTCCACAGGAGGACCTGTCGCTGGTAGGCCTATTAATAGAGGCTTAAGTAGGTGAGGATGCAATTTGTTCCCTGGGTGGACAGGACTGCCACTGGGATGAAGGTCTGCTTCAGGACCCACAAGTGGGATCAAAGACGATGAGTCTGTTATCACAGTGATCTCCAACCTTTTTGGTACCTTGGACCAATTCTGCTGACAAGAGCTGGAGCTCAGGCAGCAATGTGAGTGATGCGGAGGGGCGATGGCAGTGAAGCTTCACTCACTCACGTGCTACTCTCCTCCTGCTGGGTGGCCCGGGTCCTAACAGGCCACAAGCCAGAGCTGGAGACCCTGGTACATGGGTGGATGTGGCACCTTCTGAAGCTCAAGAAGGGCTTCCAGGTTGAGCATGAGTAGCCCCAGACTGTAGTTGAGCAGAGCTAGAGCAAACCAGAGAATGTCTTTCAAGCCCCACAGCTGAGACAGGTCTGCAGGGCTCCTCCTGGGAACATAGATTGGTGTCTCTCTCAGGGGGCCCTGGAAGACCAGGGCACAGCTGGAAAGGGCTACACATGGGCGACCACACCATCTACCTCTAAGACTGAGATCAGGAGGCCTGTTACTGCACAGGCCTCCTGAGCTCCTTAAGGGACAGTATTAGTGGCAGGATCAAGACCAAAGTGCACTGTAGCCAAGTCCATATGGGGACAGCAGACAGCAAAAGCCTGCCATTCCAAGTGTGAGCCTACCTTCTGAAAACAACCTAGGAAGATTTTACAAGCTCCTGTCTGGATCCCAAAACTCCCACAAAGGCACTTTTGTCCACGGCTGACAGGTCCTGCTCTGCCATCTTGCTGATGTCACACCCCGCTAAAAAATCAACCATGTATTTCATTGATTTTCTGCATTGTTTTTCTTTGTTTCTGTTTTATTGGCTTCATTATTATTTCTTCTGCTGCTTGGAGTTTAGTTGTATTTCTTTTCCAGTGTCATAAAGTAGAAAGTAATTGATTTGAGACTTTTAAAAAATATAGCCAATTACAACTATAAATCTTTCTCTATGCATTGCCTTAGCTATAATTCACATGTTTTCTTTCACAGGGAGTTTCTGCTGCCTGCTTTTTGACTTGTATATGAGCCCTGTTTCTTTATATGTCTTGAAGGTTTCTTTTTTCTTTACTTCTGGGTGGAGGAGTGAAAATTCAACATTTAAAGTATCTCCTAGTTTCAATAAACATTACTGGTAAACTGGATATCCATTTACAGAAAAATTGAAACTTGACCTTTATCTTTACTCTGTATAAAAATAAACTCAAAATGAATCAAAATAACCATTATGTATCACATGTATATACTTAGAAAAATAGGAAAAATGAATCAAAGACCCAGATAAGAGACCTGAAACTCCAAAACCCCCAAAATATTATGTTAACCATTTTCAAGTGTGCAGTTCAGATGTTAGCATATTCACATTGTTGTGAACCAAATCTCCAGAACTTTTCCTTCACAGAAATTTGAAGCCCTAAACCCCTACACTCCTGCTCCCCTGTAAAAAATATTCCCCAAACTCTTCCTTCTCCCCTTCCTCCAGCCCCTGGTAACTTAACGATTCTACATTACTTTCTATGAATCTGACTACACTAGATATTTCACTTAATCAGAAACATACAGCATTTGTCTTCTTGTGACTGCTCATTTAGCCTAACTTCCTCAAGTTTCATGCAGTTTGTTGCATGTTACAGAACTGTAGGCATAAACCCAGGTCAGCAGAAGAGACATTATCAGAATTATCAGGGACAGGTTCACAGCTTTTTGTCCCAATAATAGTACAAGTTTCTTCTCCTTGGGCAACTGTTAGGATACATGTGGCCAGTCTATTTTGGAGAACAACTTGTTCTCCATTAGTTTAGTGCTCATTAGTTTAACTTTAGGGTTGAAGAGGGAAATGCCCTTTATCATGTCACTGAGTGGAGATTTTATGTGCCAGTGAAACATACTTCGGCTCCACTGGTGCTGCAGAGCATGTTAAGTCTGCAGGATGGATAATGTTCTTACTCACATGTCTTGTAGCAAAGCAAACTGAGAATACATTGCCCTATCCATCCCCAGGGAGGCCAGGACCATGATTAGTTCAGTTCCACGTAGTAAGTGGGTCCCATCAGATTTGAGAATGGGCAGGTATGTTGGAAGCAAACCAATCTTTCTCTGGAGAGGTTATGTCATGTAAGCATTGCTCCACAGAATTTACCCTAGGAGTCTGGTAGAAGCTGGCCAGCTAGAATAAATATGGTTCGCTTGATCCTAGCAAATTGGTTTAAATGACCTAGAGCTGCAGTGAGGCAAATATATTCGGCCTAAATTTGGAAATATTCATCCTCAAATGTGTGGTTATTAGGTCACAGGAGGCAACACTGGGAGCAGCCTGAAATAGAGGTTTGGTCATTTTCACTATTTCCACATCCCTGTGGAAGCTGACAAGTTATCTGGAGTCATTTAAAGAGGAAAATCAGAAATCCCCATCTTAAACTTAGACAAACCAAAGGATGACAGAGTGCCTCCATCAATCAATTTTTTTCTTTTTTGAAATGGGGTCTCGCTCTGTAGTCCATGCTAGTCCTGAACTCACTATATAGCTCAGGCTGGCCTAGAAGTCAAGGCAATCCCCCTGCCTCGGTCTCCCGAGTGTTAGGATTGCAAGGCCCAGTTTATATGGTTCTGGGGAATTGAATCCAGGACCTTCAGCCTGCTAGGTAAGCACTTTAACTGCTGAGCTATGACCCTTGATGCTGCTTTCTGAACAGAAGTTTAAGTCTCTTTAACTGGGATGTGTTTAAACAGGTATTTCAAGCTCTTCAGTGGCCTGCTTTTTAGGATGGTGGGTCCTCTAAGGAGCTCTTTCCTTGCAGGATTTGACATGGAAATAATGGATCAACATGCAATTACTGGAATTTGGGTAACAAAAGACTAATCTCCTCACCACATACAGTGTCACCATCCCTGTCATTTTTTCACTGGAGAGTAGTTTTTGGAGAGATCTCAAAACCAACAAGAGTTAAAATTTAGGTCTTTTTATAATCAAATGCTCAACCGCAGGAGATAGAAGCAGTCAATCTAATTGCATACACCCTATTAGTACTGAAGAAGTTTAAGAACATAAATTTAAACTTCTATGTAAATGAATACCCTTGGAGAAACACATTTAATAGGGCCAGTTTGAACCTCTAGATTCCATGAAGGCTTAAACTTAGAAACTGATGACTCAGATGTTGTCTGACATTGTTATGATTTGGGGCTGCAATGTCCCCCCAAAGCCTCATGCATCTAGATATTGTAGGTTGTGGGCATGTGGTGAATCACAGGTATATGGTGACTATAGGTGTAGGGGGGATTGCTTGGCATGTGACCTAGAAGAGGCAGATCACTAGGGCTTAACCCGGAAGGAGGCTTGACCTGGAAGGAGCAGATCACTGGGGCGTGACCAGGAAGGGTATATGCTAGCTCCACCCTTCCTCCCAAACTTGGCTTTCTGTCCACCATGCCATGAAGAGCTTCCCCTAGCCATGCCACTGCCATGTGCTTTTGCCATTGCCAGCTGCCCACGGAAGACTAGCATGGCAATCATGATCTTCTGAAACTGTGAGCTAAAATAAATATTTCCTCCTTTATGTTGTAGATGTCGGGCATTCTGTCACAGTAACAAGAAAGTAACTAAGACACACAGTATCTATAAACAATGTTGCTTTTAATCATTATTATCCCAATAAGCAATTTTTTGTTTGTTTTGTTTTGAGACAGGGTCTCATTCTAAAGTCCAGGCTAGTCCTAAAGTCACTATGTAGCTCAGGTTGGCCTCTAACTCATAGCAATCCTCCTGCCTTAGCCTCTCGAGTGCTGGGATTACAGGAGTGTGCCACCAAACCCAGCTAATTTTTATATGGTTCTTGGGAGTTGAGCCCAGGACCTTGTAGATGCTGTACAAGTACTTTAACCTCTGAGCTATACCCCCAACCCTTCAGCAATTTTTTAAAACATCCTAATTTTAGCTTTACCAACCAACTTAAATTTACTAAACTCTAAAGTTTTATTTCCAAGTTTATGGAAACCTTAAGCCTAATAGTTTCTAGACCAGGAGACACATACTTTTATTGTTCAACAGATGAGACTAACATGCCTGACACATAACACAGACAGATGCATCCAATGGCTTACGCTTCTTTTCAAATTACCCATTTAATGAGGGTTCCTATACTTCTGACATTAATTTCGTACCATCTTAAGCAATTTACAGACACAAAACACGTAATATGTCATTTTCATTCACATTTTCATTCACAATAAGATGAGAACAGACTTAAGTCCTTATCAGTAAATTAATATGTATTATATTGTTAATTATTTAAAATCCAATAAAATATAATGAGGAGTACAAAAATTATTTCCCAAAAGTAAGATTACTACTTTAAAGTTAATTTTAAAAGTTTATACTAAGTATTACTGAGAATAGGTCAACTACTTCAGCCATATTACAAACTGAACTCTGATACCTTATTATGAGTTTGAAGAGTACAGAATACATAGGTTTTCAGCAAAAGGTCTCTAGCATTTTAACCCAATTACAAATGATAATCCAGGTGTTTCACATTTATTAAACTTAAATACTTCTGTATCCTCTGTAAGAATCCAAAGCCTATAAGCATATCCAACATTCCAAACCATTTTTTTTTCCTGGAAAGCTGATTTTTTCAAGAGTTACATATAAGGCCTAGAAATCGCATTTATACATCCTACTATAAAATGTCATTTTAAGCAACTTTTAGGAAAGAAAAAAGAACCTTAAACTTTTAAGCAGAGAAATAACCGTTGAACATAGATACTATTTTATCCACATTAACATGCATGTTACCTTTTGAAGTTTAATCTACTTTAATTTTAGTCTTTACGGCCAAACAAACAAAGATAACATTTTTAGTCAGATTTTTATAAGCCCACGAACTTTTTTTTTGGACGTTAAACACTGAAAGTTACCCTGAAACAGAAGTGTTACCAGAAAATTGTTACCTCCCTTATTAATACTGTTTAAGTTGCCTGTCAGATGTTATGTCCCTGCAGACTATTAACAGATTAGTAGTTATCAAACTTTATAAGGAAAATATGAATAACAGGGGCAAACACAGCATCCCAGCATGACAATCATGATGACATTACTACATTAGGACCATACATGCAGACATTTACCCACATCTGTAATATCAAACTTTAAACAGATTATACCTGCTTTCAGATGTACTGCTCTACATGACTATTTTTACCCTCTACTTTTGAGGCAAAGTTTAGAATCTATGGCTCAACAGCATAATTACCATCAGGTAGCCTTATAGTTAACAAAACCAGAAATTTTAATAGCACTGATACACATACAGGAATTAAAGAATTTTAGCTCTTTTAACCTAGGAAACATTGTCATTGACCACAAGTAGGCCTATTTATACTAGACAAAGCTCAGACTGACAGCACATTTTGTCCTTAGATGTAGCTCTTGAGATATATAGGCTGTGTTATGATTTATTCTTTACCTTGTTTTGACACATGAATCAATCAGTCAAATTAACTGGTTGGCTATCCTTTTAGGGGCAAATGTTGGGTCTCGGTAGCGCTGCAAGAGAGATGGTAGCATATGGGCAGCTGTCTTTTGTCATTTTTATAAGGGTGTTATTGTCTGCTTAAGAGATTGGCCTTTATACACAATGGAATACTACTCATCTATAAAGACAGATAGGTTGGAGGCTTCTGTAGGCAAATGGAGGCAACTTGAGACCATCATGCTTAGTAAAGTGAGTCAGAAGCAGAAGGTAAAATATCGAATGGCTTCTCTGATATGAGAAACCCAGATCACAATTACTTCATAGAACTTATTGTGGGGAATAATAGGAACTTGAGGGGAAAGGGAGGGAACAGGAGGATCGAAAAGGGAGTGGAGAAGGATTTGTAACTTTGCCCAGATATATATGTGCTCAAAATACTCGAGATCAATGTAAACTCTATGTGTTATACTTATATATATCAGTAAAATTGGGAAAAAAAGAGGTTGGCCTTGTAAGTTCCTATAAACATAGATGGTTAGCACAAATCAGTGAAATAATATTGAGACAATTATGAACATGTGTCATCTCCCTCCTAATCAAAAAATCTAAGTTCAAGAGTGAGAAGTAAAGTAGCAGAACTGAGAGGAGATGCTTTACATTTTAACAGAAAACTCACTTAACGACGAGTGCAGCCAGGTAGAAATACCAAAGTCATTTGAAGGAATTTTTTTCCCTAAAGGAACAGAAGCAGCTACTGCTCTGGCACCTCTTGGCTTTCCCTGGGCTAGGTGTCTTGGTAAGTGCTTCCCAGGCCTTGGAATAAACCCTACACCTGGGCAACGAATCTGGAAGCCACACCTTAAAAGTGATTTATTTATTCAGTCTCCTCCCCCTCACCTGAACTCCTGCTGACTTGAGCTAACTGGATGAAAAATGCAAGGGGTGTGACTAGTGGCTGGTGACAGGGCTCCCTGCCATGGTGCACAGCCAGAGCCAGGCTGCCAGCTGGCCACAGGCTTGCCATCAACGTTAGTCCACACCTCAATCATCCCCCCGCCCCACCCCCCCGCCCCGCCAAGACTCAGCACCTGATCCCTGTTGCCAGACAGGTGTGAGTGTGGCAGATCTTGGGCGACCCACAGGAGATGGCGCAAGGACAGGCTGGGTTCCCAGGGGGACTGAGCCTGTGACTGATGGTCAGTGGTTTCCACCTCATGAAACTTATCTTATGAACTTGAAAAAGGAAATCACAGACTAAGAAGACTAAGTTGGAAAAGTGGGTAACTTGTAAATATGAAGACAGAGGGGAATAAGAACATAAGGGTAAAACTTCCACTAATCAGAAGGGATCCTGAAAAGGGTTACCAACAAGGCTCCTCCAAGATGGGTGTCTACAGATGAGCTGAAGAAGGAAGTAATTTCACTCAGTTTATGGCTAAGGTCCTCCCCGCTTAAGATCTGCCACCCCACTGTCTTTTTAATTATCTAAAGTTTAAAGCATTAATAGTTTTAGGGGAGGTTATCCACAGATTACCAGCTCTTTACCAGTCACCATTCCTGTGAGATTCCTCATTCCAGGGAGGACCTTTCACCCCTAATCCCCTATGTACCCCCTTCCTCCTGCCAATAGTTAATGTATATATATATATATATATATATATATATATATATATATATATATATATACTTCCTTTTCATTTTTATTATAACATTAAGATATCAAATGGAAAAAGTTGGTCACAGCTGATTTAAGTCATTAAAAGTGGAGTCTGTTCAATGAATGAAAAAGTTAAGATGTTGTAGGCAGAGGTAATCCAGTGAAGTAAAAAAAATGAGAAAAAAGAGATAAAATGTTTAAAGCTTTATCCATTATTGAGCTACAAATCAAGAAGTTCATGTCTTTATGCATTGAATTATCTGCATTTCTGGAGTAAAATCTAGTTGGTCATCATGTATTCGACATTTCAAAAGCTGTTATGTGCAGATTGCTAATATTTTATTTAGGATCTTTGCATTGATTTTTATTATTGTTACTATCAGTCTACAGTTGTTTTCTTCTATTCTTAATTTAATTTCATGATTATATCAGCCCTATAGGATGAGTTATAAGTTTTCAAACTTTGGCATAAAGAATAATAAATTTGAGTCATTTGTGAGTAAATGAATGCACTTTAAGAACATAATGCTAAGTGAAATAAGTCAGACACAGAATATTAAATATTGCATTGTTTCTCTTATGGGAGAAACCCAAAACATTAAGAATTTAAAAAGCAAAATAAAATATAAATGATAGGAAACAGGAAAGCAGATTTTATGGAAATGATACTGGCAGGACAGCTTATTAAAAAAATGCAAAAACAGTTGTGAGGAAGACAGCAGATAAGTAGGAATCCTATTCACTAACTCCTCCAAAAAGTTAAAATATGGTTAAAAACTACCTACTCTGTTTAGGTTGGAGACAGAGGAGAACTCCAAGAATTGAAATAAGACCGCAAGAACATTGGAAACCCCATGTATGCATCAGAAGTTGAATAATACACAGGCTTAGGTAGCCACCCAGGTCCCCTGGGAAGGGCCATGAGTCACCAGCAGCTGCAGATTTTACAAGCCCAGGGCTTAAAGCCGTGAAAATTAACAGCAGCCAGTAGTCCCAGCTTCAAGAAATGACCCCACAGATAGTGAAATGGTGAAGCACTGTGAGCTTTCCCTGGAAAAGTCCTCCCAGCAACTCAGCGGGCCAGCTTGGGAGAAGCAGCACTTGGCAGCCATGCTGGGAAGTTACCTATGTAGGAGTCATTTTGAAAAGAGCCTGAGTCCAAACTGTTTAGCATAAAGAAGCAACAGATGCACCACATACTGGGCATTGTGGAGACACTTAATCACTGCCTAGGAAGGAACTCACACAGAGACAATTGCAGACAGGGGAAAAAGGCCATTGACTTCCTGAAGGATTCAGGACATAGTGAGAACAGGCCAGAGAGTGAAAAGCCCGACACTAAGGGGAGGAAAACTGAGACAGATGGGAGAGCTTTGCTAAGAGGGCTACATGTGAGCAAGACACCTTAGAGGCTGTCGGAATGTTAGGTCGCCCTTGTTGCCTACTCCCAGTACAGAGCACAGTGGATTTTTGGTTCCCTCCTGCTCCCATCTTCATACGTGTTCCAGAAACCTTTGGGGTAGGCCATTAGAGTGAAGTCTGTCACCAACAGAATCATGGGAAGACAAGGCAACAGGACACAAGCAGAAACATATGACTCCCAAGAAGCTAATATCATGGGCCCTGTGATAGTGCAATTCATAGGAAAGGAAGTCAGAAACCAAGTAGACATATGGTTTATGTGAACAGTCAGTTCAAACAAGACATTCTTAACGAAATGCAACTAATGATCAGTGAACTTAAAAAGGAATTTACTAAACAAAAGATGGTCCTAATGAGTCCAAAACTTACTTACATATAGAAGACACAAACAAAAAGCTAGCAGAGGTAAATAAGGCAACCCCAGACGTGAAGGAACATTTTGGTAGAGAAGCGGAATATCTGAAAAGAAATCTAGCTGAAGTTCAGGATATGAAATGCAGAGAAAGTTGGCTTGAACATTTTAAGGACAAATTTCAGACCTTGAAGACAAGTCTGAGGAAACAAATGCCACAATCAGGGATGACAATGAAAAGGAGCAAAGTACCTGGGTACATAACAGGGGCCAGATGACTCAAAGAGAACCAATCTCAGAATTATGGGTGTGGATAGAGAGCATTTACTCATTGAAATCATGGCAGAAAATTTTCCTAATCTAAAAAAAGAAATTAATGTTCAGATGTAAGAAGTCTTAGAGAAATAAGAACAAGCCAAATCTAAAAGCAGAAAGAAAGAAATTGTAAGAATCAGAGTGGAGATCAGTGAAACTGAAACTAAAAACACAATACAAAAGACCAATGAGTCAAACAGTTGGTTCTTTGATCGGATAAATAAGATTGATAAACCTTTATGCAAACTCTGATAAACCTTTATGCAAACTCACCAAAAGATGGAAAGAAAAAGCTCATGTTAATGCAAATAGAAATGAAAAAGGTTAAATCACAACAGACACTGTTAAAATCCAGAGGATCATAAGAAACTATTTTGAAAATCTATATTCCAATAAATTCAAGAAACTAGAAGACATGGTTACATTTCTAGACATGTGTGAGATACCAAAACTGAACCAAGAAGTTATAAAAACCCTAAATAGTGTGATTACTGCGATGAAATTGAGGCAGTAATAAAGAGTCTAACAACAAGCCCTGAAACTGACCACAAAATTCTATCAGTATTTCAGAGAAGAGTTAATGCTAATGCTTCCCAAACTCTTCCATGAAACTGAAAGAGAAGGAATACTGCCCAACTCCTTCCTTGAGGCTGGTATCATATGAATCACCAAAGCAAAACTACAGGCCAATTTCCTTAATGAATATAGATGCAAAAATATTCAATAAGACACTTGCAAATATAATGTAACAAATTATTAAAAAGATCATATACCATGACCAAGTTGGCTTCATCCTGAAGATGCAATGATGGTTCAACATATGTAAATCAATTAATGTAATACACAACACTAACAAAAGCTAGAAGAAAAAAAAAATCAGTCATCTCAATTAATGCAGAAATTGCCTTTGACAAATTACAATATTCCTTCCTGATCAAAACTCTAATGAAAGTAGGTATAGAAGGATCTTGCCTCAAGCTTATAAAAGCAATTCATGACAACTCGACTTCCAACATCATTCTAAATGGAGAAAAATTGAAAGTATTTTCCCCCTCACATCAGGAAAAGGGCAAGCGCGCTCACTCTTAAGCACTCCCGCTCAACACAGTGCTTGGAATCTTACCCTGTGTCATGTATGCTGTAAGTGCTTAATACTTCAGTTTGCACAGGAGCTTATACTTGAGAGTTTGCCGTTCATCACAGAGAAGAGTTTTGGCTTTGACTTTTTAACAGTTTTGGAACACTTTGGACTTTGGCAACTCTTAAAACAGGGTCTAAATACATTTTGCATAAGAAGGTAAACATGAGTCTTTGGGTCAAGTGGTGGAATGTTGTGGTTTAGAACTGCAGTGTCCCCCAGAAGCTTTATGTACCTATGGATACTATGTGCTGTTGGGAGGTGGGTATGGTGGGTGTGGCAACACTTTCTAGCAAACCTCCAGTAATATTGACAGATGATCGAACTTCTGTATGGTCTCCTGTTGTCATGATGGAATACAATTTCTTGAAAATTAGCAAGTCTGGATGTTTCTGGATGATGGATTCATTCAAACTGTCTAACTGCTAACAATACACATTCAAACTGATTGTTTAGTTTCTTTGTAGGAACTCAAAAACGTGACACCTTTAAAATTCTACCACACTAAGAGCTTAACCTTCCTCTGATGAATGGTTGTTTTTTACATGATTTGAGGTGAGTCATCACAACAGGACTGTTTGTACACTACATTATTGTAAACAATCTACTTCTCTTTGCCAGTTATCAATCCCTTCCAAAAAGGATTGATGGTGCATGCCTGTAATCCAAGCACTC
Organism: Ctenodactylus gundi; assembly: GCA_004027205.1. Classification (NCBI taxonomy): domain Eukaryota; kingdom Metazoa; phylum Chordata; class Mammalia; order Rodentia; family Ctenodactylidae; genus Ctenodactylus; species Ctenodactylus gundi. The sequence continues at coordinate 601,312 of PVKB01000520.1, forward strand.
AGAAGACTGAGATAGGAGGTTTACCATGAGTGTGAAACCAACCTGGGCTACACAGTGAGTTCGGGAGTAGCCTGGACTACAGAGCAAAATCCTGACTCAAAAAAAAATCATTTTCCTCACATGTAATGAGCATATCACAGATGTTTATATGCCCATCAAATGAACTTGAATTCATGAGGAACCCAAATATCAAGCTTGCTTACATCTCCTAACTTCTTCAGATGGTCATGATTGTGATGGTTGTACAAGGTTTCTCTAATCTCTTTTATGAGGTAATGAGAGTTTCATTCAATCAATGCTTTTTTTTTGTCATCATCAACCTCAGGAGCTCTCACTGACCAAGGAGTGTCACTAAGATCAAAATGACCAACACAGAATTTTGTGAATCATCATTGCCTCTGAACTTCTTACAGAGCACTGTCACCAAAAAACTGCAAGTGACTTTTCACTAGCTTGATGCACAGCCTTCCCATGGCAAGCACTTTAATAGCTGAGCTATATCCCCAGTCTGCATTCTTCCCTTTATGGAAGAACAAGAGTAATATATGGCAAAAATGCACTTTGGTCTTCCATCTTCAAAATTTGTAAAAGTCTCCAAAACTCAACCAAATTGCTCATTTTTTTCTTTTAGAATGAGGCTAGAACTGTCAGCTATTAAATGGCATAGTGACACAGGTATAACTGACTCCAGTACTTCCCAAAATAAACCAGCGCCATTTGTTGCAAAAGTACATCATGACTATTTGGACAACCCAATAGTTATCTATTGGGTATCTGTACGCCTAAGTGAAGAATCACTGCTATTTTGTTGTTTTTGTTTTTAGTAAAAGCAAGATTTAAGTCCCTCATTTTTCAAGAGTAATAGATTAATGGCCCAGGAGTTTGTCTGTCCTCTGTCTCTCTGTGATGAACCTCAACCATTTTAGTTTCTTATCTTGTTCATTCTTAAGAGACGATAAGGTGAAGGCATCCTGGCTGTAATGATGCACCAGTATTTGAGGCTGGTAAGATTCTTTGGGAGAGTAAGGAGGTGAAGGAACAATACACTCTATACTTTTACTAAGTAACAGGTTAAGGCCCAGGAGTGAGCGTCATCCTTCACTTCTCTGTGGTTTGTGTCATTACCACACTCTTTTCTAACAGTAATTATCTACTTTAATCAGATTAAATACGTTGTGTCAAAATGTTTATTCTCCAACTATTGATGCAAAACAGTCCCTTGATCAAAAGATAGCATGCCAGGCTACACCTACATATTAGCATTTAGAAAACAATAAAATACTTATGTAACACATTTGTGCAATACTCATTCCATATGTCCAGAATTTCTGCATGATCTGGTTTCGTATCTGGATGAGTTTGGCTACTCATCCAGCAACAGGCCAATTAAGTTGAGAGACAAGGTGCTGGGGCAGGGAAGGTTATTTTATTACACAAGCTGGCTCAACAAATAGAAAGGAGGACTCTTGTCATAAACCCTTTGGGGATAGGGATGCTCAGGGTACAAAGGGCCTCTACAGGAAGGGAAAGGAGGAGATTGGCAGGAAGGCTACATGCTGGGTAGAGACTCTGTCCTCTTGGGGTGTGTGTCTCATTTTTTTTCTTTGGACAGAACATTAATATGGACATCAATCTCTTGTGGCTAACTCCTATATTTTCTTAGGACAAATATACTAAAAAGTGTTGTGCTGCCAGCTTAATGGTACAGGCCTGCAATCCCAGCACTTTGAAAGGTTGACATGAGAGGATCACAACTCAGAAGCCTGAGCAATTTAGTGAGATCTGCTTTAAATAAACAATAAAAAGGAGTTGGGGATGTAGCTCAGAGTAAAGGCCCTGCATTCAACTCCCAGGCCACTACCACAAAAAAGTATCATAATTGCCACAGTACATTAAAGATAATTAAGACATTTTCCAGGTTCCATGCTCTCAAGCAGACTGCAGCCAGAAGGGTGAGGCTGAGAACAAAACAATTACTCAAACCAAGAATCCATGGTAGGATACTGACAAACTGTGAAAATGATAAATAGTATCAACTAATTCCCACCAAGAGTATCAGTGGGAAGAGAAAATGGTCCAATTGAATCTTCTAAAACAAAAAGTTTCAACATGTTACCAGAATACAAAATAAAGTAACACAAAGGCTTGGGAGTAGGAGAATTAGATAGAAATATTTAGAGAATGGCCAACAGTTCAGGGTTTTACAATGTATTCCAGATTTTATGATAAAGATTATAGATTTCCTGCTGTGGGTGACAGAAAGCTGAAAGAGGTGGAACAGAGGAGTGATACTCTCAGTTAGTGGTTTTCAAATATCAACCTGGCAACAATGTCTAAATTGCTGGAAGAGAAGATTTCAAAAAGGCAACTTCAGACAAGGGTTTGTGAACTCCTTAAAGGCAAATATTGATTTACTTATTTATTTATTCATAGCATTCTTGGTGCCTAGTATTGCAGCTCACACAAAGCATGTTTCCAATAAACATTAACCATTATTGCTGTGGCCTCAACAGCACAGTGTGTGAATATACTGGTGAAGCCAATATTAAGAGATTTCCACAAATGAGAGAAATTGGTAGATGGATGCCCCCTTCCATCATGGCTCCCTAGCTTAGTTTATGTTCAAGAGTGCATCTAAACTTGTTTTATTTCTATTTAAATTCAAAATGACAATTGAATAGAAAACAGTCAATTAAAATTTTTAGGAAAATAATTGTTTCGAGTCTCTTCACATATAAAATTTTAGAAAAAATAATGCAGAAACATTATCTCCTGAGGAATAAAACAAAGATAATTAAGATACAGTAAAATTCCCTGCAAATATCAAAGAAAACTACCTTTAGAAATTTATGAAGATAAGTAGAAACACGCCTGTAATCCCAGCACTCAGGAGGCTGAGGCAGAAGGATTACTGTGAGTTAGAGGCCAACCTGCACTACTGAGCGAGACTCTGCCCCCCAAAAAACATAAATAGAAAATAAAATGTATGACTGACCAGACCAAAAGCAACTTTTTCTTTCAGAGTGTATATTATGTGGTTAAAAGCCTGGACTATGAAGTCACACTGCTTGTGTTTGTAATTCTGTCTCATATTTTCTAGACCAAGATAGATAAATTTCCATTCATCAATTTTCTAACCTGTAAAATGGAGTTTTCAGTATCTGTCAACAGTTATAAGGTATTGCAAAGTGTTTAGGATAGTGCTTGACACATAGTGCTAAATAAAATTTAGCTTTTAGAAAATTATCCTTAATGTGGACAGACAGCTATATATTTCCTAGCTTCTACTGTCTTCTTAGATTAAAGAATCTCCAAGTTATAACTATTCATATTATAGAATAAGCCCTGTATCTTTTAGCCTTCATTGTAGCCTTTTATAACCATGTGAGTAAGGTCTGGCCAATGAGATATAAGAAGTGTTATGCAGCAGCCTGTAAGAATTCTCCTTAAGAGACCACTGGAAATTTGTCAGATTCTCAGAATTTAAAATTTGAAAGGTACTAAGGGCTTGTGACGATAGAAAACAGCAAAAACTCCAAAACATTGGTGGTGAGAGTATTAATTGGTACAATCACTTTGGGAAACAGTTTGGCATTTACTGACCAAATGTTAAAATATGAATATTCAATAATATGGAAATTTTTCATAAATTTATATTCTAGAGAAACATATATGGGTACTAGAATACATGTACAAGGATACTGATAGCAGCATTGTCTGTAATAGCCCAAAACTGGAATAATCCAAAGTTCTTTTGTGTTAGTGTTCTGATACTTTAACAAAATACTGCAGATAGTCAACTTTTAAAAAAGAAAAGTTTGTTTTGGCTCACAGTTTTGGAGGTTTCAGTTCATGGTTGGTTGGCTCAGTTCCTTTGGGGCCTGTAATGAAACAGTACATTATGTTCGAGAGCACCTGGAGAAACAAAACTCATCACCTCATAGTTGAGAAATACAAGGAAGAAAAAGGATCCAAAATCTCCTTGAAAGGCCTGCCTCCAATAACTTAACATGCCACCTTTAGGCCCTACCTTTTAAAGGTTCCCTCATTGTCCAATAGAACCAGGTGCTGGGAACCCAAGCCTCTGGGGAACATTTTAGATCCAAGCTGTAGTATTCGCCAACAGAAGAATAGATAAATTGAGGTATATTTATACAACAGAATACTATCTAACAATAAAATCGGATATACATATATATACATAAATATGTATATGTATATATATGTATATACATATATATATATATACACATACACATATGCACAACATCATCCACTGAATAGAAGAAGCAAGAGCCAAAATAACACAAACACAAAGACTAAAAAACAGACAACTATGTCATTTAGAAATGCATACTTGGGTAGAACACTTTCATAAAAAGCAAGGCAATGATTACTGGAAAGCCAGGATTATAGTAATCTCTAGAACTACAGTGAGACTTCCTCTAGAGAGACTTGTGATTAGAAAAGAAAACACAGGGCTTCTGAATTTCTTGCAATGTTCTGTCCCCCACCCCACCCAGCCACTGGAGTGGTGGCTCCATGGATCTTTCTTCAAAACAATTCTTTAATACTGTGCACTGTCTTATGCACTGTCTGAACATTATATTTTATAATTTAAATTACAGATATATAAAAATAAATGGGTCCTTTAGGTTCTCCTCTTTTTCTCTCTTTCCTCCAGCTGCTGAAATATAATACAAAGACCATGAGAACAAGGGCCACATCAGAAATGAAGAGTAATGAACTGAAAGGAAGATCAACTCCGAGATTTTCAAAGTGACAATTTAGTCAAAAAAGTGTCGTGATACACATACAAATATACATACATATACACACATACAACATTCACATGCACATATATAATTGTCAATTTATGAAAGAAATACAAAGGCCTCATAACCTAAAATCTGTTTAATGTCAGTAGTAGAGAATTGAAAATTTAAACGAGTATATTTTATGTATATATTGAAACTGGCAAAACTTTCTGAAAAGCAGTATGTCTAATACCGCTGTCACCAAATGATTCCTCTCAGTACAGTTTATAAACTGCTATAAAATTTTGAAAGGTAAATAAGCAGTATCTATTAAATTTGAAATGCTCTTACAACTTGAGGCAGCAAACCAAAATAAATCTATGTCATAAAAATTGTTCAAGAGTCTATTTCTAAGAATCTTATTGTAACATTATTTGTCAAGGTAAAACCTGAAAACCAATGTTTCACAATTAGTATCTTGATAGTCAACTGAAAGGACAACCATTTGTTAGTAAAGTAAACAAAGCTTGCTACTTCTTGCCATCTCATGAAAAGAATTCAATGCCAAATTGTGTAATAAAGAAGAGTTAAGAAATACTGAGAAAAGGATAGTTCTTCATGGGGTATGTCTAGTGATTCTTAAATGGGACTATGTGAGGGTGTGACTGCCCAAGTATCAAAATTCATGTGTCCCAACTGAACTTACCTTCCTGACCCTTCTCAAATGTTTTGCATGCACAATCACCACAACAGCCCTGGGAGGTTCCTTGGCCTCCTCTGCCTTTTGTTTTCCTCTTTCCTTGAATCTGATTGCTAAATCCTCTCGATACATTCTAGAAAGCTTCTGTTCTTGCCTTCCCCTCCGGCCCTGTTACACTTGGCCAGGTCTAGCTAGAAATGTGGCATCCCTCATTACCAAAAAGCCCAGATTCCTTTACCAGGTCTTTTAATCCTTCCCATTCTGCTCCTTCTGGTTTCCCAGTGTCCTCCTAGGGCGGCATTTCTGAAGGTTTCGGCGCTGAAAAGCAGTAGACTGCGTGGCCGCAGAGACTGATATACCCGGAACCGAAGGGGTGGGGCTTGTCCTGGCCTAGCCAATGGGAACGCTGCGTTCAACGTCCGTCGGAAGTCACATGTTGGCGGATGTGGGAAGGAGCGGTTTCCCCCAGGGAAGAAGCAGGCGTGAATTTTACCTCAGGTAACAGCTGTAAGAGGCCGTGAAAGGGAAAAAGGGAGGTGTTCTCGAGCTGAGCGTGAAAAAAGGACCAGGAGGGGGCGGGGCCTAGATGCGGCAGCTTGGAAATCTCTGGAAAGCGGGGTTGTGAGGCTCGCGCGGGACAGAACCCCGAAGCAGCCCCCACAGTGCCTAAGGAGGCGAGCATGGGGGACGAGAAGGCCGCGGAGAAGGCCTGTGGGAGCTCGTAACAGGATGAGGAAAGAAGGGAACCTGAGCCCAGCTGCTGTCTCCCACTGTTACAATGTGATTTCTATGGCAAGAAGGCGAGGAAGGAAAGCAAGCTCCGAAGGCCTCACAATGGATGTTCGCCTGAGCAGTCACCCCGCAGGGTGGTCTTCCGCAGTGCTGGCAGAGCTCGCTTCTCCAGCGCCCAGCGGAAGAGCCTGACTTCATTATTGTATGCATATCCATTTTGGCCAGACAGAAACTGATAAGAAGGTAGCACCAGAGAAAGAAATTGAGACAGAGTTAAGTATTTTTAAAAATTTGAGAATTGCTACAATTGAGTTTTTATTTTGTAAAAAATTCTTTGCCTCAGACTATAATTTTGCTTGTTCCCCTGTTTTTTTTTTGTTTGTTTTTACAAATACTAGACATTACTGGCCCAAGTTATCCTTCTTCTCTTCCACCTACTATTGTAAGTTGGATTTAGATACATTAATTCAATGACATAAATTTTATTTTTATTTATTTCATTTACTTGTTTATTGATACAGGGTCTTTCTCTGTAATCCAGGACAATCCTGAAATCGCTATGGAGCCCAGACTAGCCAACTCACAGCAGTCCTCCTTCCTCAGTCTCCTAAATGCTGGGATTACAGGCCTCCACCAACCACCCCGGTTTAATGGTGCTGGGGAATAGAATTTAGGGCTCCTAACCACTGCGTTGCCCCTCCAGCCCCTCAGTGACAAAAAATATTTTAAGGAAATATTAAGAGTGCGAGTTTGATTAATTTTGATAAAAATAACTTTTTAAAATATTAATAGTTGATGAGAGTGATGATTCTGAAGCTAATAGCATTAGGTTTCACTGGACAGAAAATTTTAAAATAAATGTTAATCACAAACTGAATGGGTAACCTAGTAGAGTTTACTTGTTTTTAACATTTTGAAAAGTTGTCTAAAATGAGACACAAATACATTTTTGAGAAAATATAATATCAAAAAGTGGAAATTCTACAATCAATATTTACTTTAAAGATCGGTGACATATTTTGTGGAGAAAGGCACAGAAATGCAATGATTGGAAATATTCTCAGATAAGTCATCACCGGTAAGAAAATACCATGTTTACATTGTTTAATTAAGAATGAGAGTGGTGACATTATGTATTGGCACCACAGATTGCTGGCACCACAGAATCTGATAATATTAAAACTAATCTAGATAACTTGTGAGGCCCAGTGTAAGCAAAAAGCTGGATACGATATCCAAAACTTCCTCTAAGTCATCAAATAAACGTGTTCTAGTTTATTTTTGCTTTGTTTTTTGAGACAGGGTGTTGCTCTGTAGTCTAGGGTGGTCCTGAACTCACTCTGTAGCTCAGACAGGCCTCGAATTCATGGCAGTTCTCCTGCCTTAGCCTCTCAAGGGAGCTCTTGATTTTAAGAAACGTTAGCTGAGTAATTAAGACTGTTTGTTAGATGATAACTGAAAGTAGAGGTAGATTTGGAGCCCTTTAATATAGACAGTATCTTCAATACCCTCAGGTCTTTTGGTCAGTACTCGCCCTATATGTAAAGACATAAGTAAGCCTCAAACAAATTTAAAATAATAATAAAATTGACGCAGGCTCATTTGGGTTAAAATTCATATTTTACTGAATAAAATCCTATTAAGCAACTATATAAAAATGCTTAGCTTACATCTGAATTCCCCAAAAACATCTTAAATGATCAAATTACTGGGTTGGAGGCATAGCTCAGTGGTTAAAGCTCTTGCCCATTGTGCTCAAGGCCCTGGTTTCTATTCCCCAACCAACATACATTTTAACTTGGCATGGTGATGCACACTTGTAATCCTCGCATTTGGAAAATTAAAGCAGGACGATTGCTGTGAGTCTGAGACCAGCCTAGGCTACTCGATGAGTTCGGGAGCAGCCTACAATACAAGAGAAAGAGATCCCACTTCAAAAAAAGAAAAAAATACTAAGAACTATTTGATAAATTAAACTCTATCCTAAAATAATTTATAAGCCACAATTCCTTGAGTTCTCACATAAATGAGAAATTGGACTGTCAACAGTCTAACTTTTGCTTATCTGATGAATTGGTTGATACACCAGTAAGGACCTTGTGAGTGAGTTGCTTTACCATACCATAGTTGCTTTATTCGAGTATTTGGGAATTCTAACTTCAGCTTCTTATATTCCAAATAAGAGAATGGAAATAATTTCCCAAATTCTGCACTACTTTTGCCCTTGCTTATGTGATTTCAAGATCACTTAAGGAAAAATGGTTATCTTTGGAAAATCACTCTGCCAGACTTTGAAACTCCATCCATCTTCTGCTGCAAAATGATCCAATTAAATATATCCCACCCTGCCAACTAACAGTTATACTCATTAAGCAATATGTAAAATTATGCAAATAATTTTATTGCAGTATGTATTATGCTTGTATTAGTTTAAAATCTAGTAGTAAATGTTATAGTTTTATCATTTGAAAACTTTTTTTTAAATAAATGAGTGAACCAAAGTTTTGTAATTTTAAGAGATTTTATGCTCTTGGTTTTGCAATTTTACCAATGTTTAATTTTTATATTTTCAGATGTGAAATTTGTACTGCTTTCCAAGAAACAATATATGTTTTCAGCATTCAAATATTGTGCAATAGACTATTTATATGAGGTAGAGTATTACTGCCTAACTATTTATTATGTTCAAAAAGTGTTATTTTCAAAAAAGTGTTATTTTCATTCAGTATATAATTTATGGTAATCGTTAGGTTAATCCTCACTGCAATTACTTTCAGATTTACTTAAAATTATTTCCCACTTTTAATATATCTTTAAAATTCTATTTTTCAAAGAAAATGATTAAAATAATTAAACAATTAGAATTTGAATCTCTCAGAAAAAGAATATATTCTTGGCATGTTTGAAGCATTTTATTTGACACTTTAAAGTGATAGTTCTTGAAAGAAGTAGGGGGGAGCATTTCTTATCATTACAACAGAACCACATGATTGACCACTAAGGATGGGTCAGATACTTCGCTCTTCTGTTTAATTGTATCATTTGATCATCATAACTACTTCATAAAGTAGCTGCTGTTACTAGTTTTTACAATTTATAGGTTAGGAAACTACTGCCCATAGAAGTTATATAGCTTGAGCAAATATTGGAGGTGATGTTCAAGCCCACAAACATTATTAAGAGTGTATTAGAGGGCTGGAGGAATAGCTCAGTGGTTAAAGTGGTTGGCTCAAGACCCTGAGATTGATTCTCCAGTACCACATAAACTAGGCATGGTGGCGCATGCCTATAATCCCAGCACTCAGGAGGCTGAGGCAGGAGGATTGCCAGGAGTTTAAGGCCAGCCTGGGCTCCATAGTGAGTTCAAGACCAGCCTGGACAACAGAGTGAGATCCTTCCTCAAAAAAAAAAAAAAAAAAGAGAAATGTATTAGAGTATTAAGATCACTTTTATGTATGTATCATGTATTAAGATCACTTCTTGTTCTTAGGATCTTAAGGGACAAATTCCTTGCCACAGGTATCTTAGATTCTTATTTGTGTACTATAGAATACAAATACAATACTAACCAATGGCAAATACTGCACAAAATGCAAGACTTTGTAAAGTTTACAAAGACAGTGTTGAAGACCTACTCAAATAGTTTTGAGACTATTAAATGAAAATTTTGCAAAATTGAATCAATGAACAGACCAGAGGAAAAGAATAGCTTAAATATCAAAAGCAGTCAGGATACCTTGTCTCCTTAGATAGTTTAATAAAAATGCCTTCTTTATGGTAAAAGGTGAACAGTTACATACTTATTGACAGATAGTACAGTTTTGAGAAAACCATTGCAAAAACAATTATAAGCTAACTCTAAGCAAAGCTTTGTTAGATACAAACTTTTTATAACTTTACTCCCTTTTATATAACATTCTAACCAAGTTTTTTTCTACTTACTATGAATATTTGGCCCTCATTTTATACAGATTATATTAAATCAGGTCTCAACTTGAACCATTCTTGTATAATGATAATATCTTACTTAACACCTTCAGCAAACATAAAACTTTTGGGAAACAATGCAAGAAACTCATTTATCCAAATACATAGAATAATGAATTCTGTGATAAGTTAGAGTTGCTGAGAGGAGGATTCCTAAAGGACATACTGCTTAAGATGGATCTTGAAGATGGTAGCATTTTGACAGCTGGAACAGAAAAGAAGGGTATTTTCAGAGAAACTATACACTGAGGTGTTGGTAATGGAGAGAGTATTGAATGTTAGTTAAGGAAGTGGGGAATAGAGAAGGGACTTCGCTATTTGGGGAAAAAATTGAGCGATCCAAGTTAAAGTTAGAAAGTAAAGGCAAAACCAAAATAAAAAAATTTTATTAATTTAAAGGTTTTTTCAACTGATTTCATGTACCTTTAAAGGTACAGTTTTCTTCATGAGAAGTATTTTTAAAAATTAGAAATGTTTTCTTGCTGTAATAAGTAAAATTATGGAAAATGATAATTAAGACATATTGTATTGGTGAATGAGAAAAGAACACCTTATTAAATGATATAAAATGTATATTTTTTTTGTCAGACACATACATGCACACATGCATAACCCACATATTTTAGCATAATCTAGAAGAAAATTTGTAGGACTGTACATCAAACTGATTTTGTTAAGGCCCTTAACTTACACAGTTATGTACTTCTGTGTTACTAGATATTTTATAACAAGCATTTATTAAAAATTTAGAGAAAAAATTCTGTAAGTGTAAAGCAATAAATTAAAATTCTGAATATTGATAGGTAAATTAATATATATTAAAATATTTTTATACTCTTACCTTTTTTGCAGAATGTAGTTAAAAGGAAGTTTTACAGAGATGCTTTGATGCTTCAGACCCCTTCATGTTTATTTCAAAATGAAAATTTTGGAGGAGTTACAGATGATACATATAGGAGGCCATGGACAAGGGGTATGTTTTGTTTTCTCTCTCAAAAATATGTGTCCAGGGTTTGTTTTGTTTTGTTTTATGGTGCTAAGGATTGAATCCTGGGCCTTGCACGTGTAAGGTGAGCTATACCCCTATCTGTCAAAAACATGTTTTAAGTATATGTTTGTATTATATGTCATTTTTTTGTTTCTATCAAGACACAGAGTAGGAAATAGTTAACCTCCATGGAAGAGTCAAGTCATGAGCATTCTTTTGGTGGATATTATATAGCAAAAACACTGTGATAAGTACAAAGGAAAGAGTTACTCATAAGATAGAAATGGGCTTTCCCCTCAGTGGTAAGCAAGACATAGAAATAAAACTATATTAAATGTATAAACTACTATCTGATGTTCATAATCACAGAGAAGACACAATAATATGAAGTTTCAGGAGTAGGAAGTGCTGTTTCTTAAGATGGTTAGGAAGCATCTCTGTGAAGAGGTAGATACTGAGTTGAGGCCTGAATTATGAGAAGAATCAACTGTGTAAAGGTACAAGGGAAATTCTTTCAAGAAAATTTGGAATGCCTGACTTAAGAATGAAGTTAATGTGTTTAAGAATCAGAAAATTCATTGTGTACATACACTACATTTTTGTTTCCATTGTTCTGTTGCTGTATATTTCAGCATCTTTTATCATTTAGCTATTGGTAGTTGTGCTGCTGTAAGCATGTGTGTACATGTATCTCTGTTACATGGTGCTTTTGACTCTTTTGGAAGGTATTCAGAGACAGTATCACCGAGTTAAATGCAGGGCCTTGTGCTTGGTAAACACACACTTTAAGTGCTGAGCTACACATCTGGTCTGTCCTTCACCTTTCTTTGTACAAATTAGGAATAATGATGGATAGTTCATAGTGTTGTAAAGATTAAATGAGTATGGGAATCAGGACTGAAGGGGAAACTGAGAAATCAATCAGGAAGCTATTATACTAGACTATAATGAATCTAGATCCTTAAAAAAGGTGATGTTGCCTTGCACTGGGCTTATAGTAACAGAGATGTGAAAATTAATTTAAATTGGGATTATTTTAGAAGTGAGGGGGCTTAAAATATAAAAAATAATTTCTTTTAGTTTACTTGAGTAACCAAGTAGATGATAGTGCTATTTCCTAAGATAAGCTCCTGGAGAAGCCAATTTTTATCCAGAGTTAAAACTCTGCTTTGGCCTGTTTATTAGGCATCTAAATGAATATGAATACACATTAAGGAGGCAAATGGTTATGTTAATCTTCACAGTTGTGCAGAAGAGTTCACTCCCTATCTCACTCAGTTCTTAAGATTAACTATAATGTTCTGGGAAGAACAACATCCTGTAATAAAGAGGAAACTGCCCGGAACAGCCCAAACTATTTTAGTTCCATGTCTCCAACTGCTGCCTCCCATTCAAAATAGGATTTCCTTTTATGCTTTATCCCAGAAAGTTCTAAAACCTGGGTATATAAAGCCCAAGATAGGATGTTTTCTGGAATTAACTTGTATGCAAGTGGATTATGTGAAGGCATGAGTACATCCACTCTGAACAAGTTTCCTGAGCCATAGGGATCAGCTCATATTGAATCCTAAGCTTCGGTTGCCCTTTCTGCCTACCTGGAAGTAGTAATTCACTCCATACAACATGAGTGGAGGTATTCTGATATGGTTTGCATCTGTAGCGTCCTCCTAAAAGCCTCATCTACTAGGATATAGTGGAATAACTGAGGAACTGTGTATTATTGGGGAGGGCCTGGCTGGAAGATGCTTGGGGTTTGACCTAGAAAGATTGTGTCAAATTATTGGAACTGGAGCCCTGGGCAGAGCTTTCAGGTATATGTTGTTGACTTGTGGGCCAGGAAATAAGGGAGAGGCACCCACCCCGGGGACTTGCGGCAGTTGGCAGCTTGAGGTAATGAAAAGAAGGAAGGAGAAACATTATTACAGCTTCTTCCTCGGAAAGCTCTAGCCTTTGCCTGAGTCTCCAGACTCACTTGGCTTGTTTGCAGTGGGGTGAGCAGCTCTCCAACCTCTATCCCTACCATGTACTTCCACCGTTGCCACCTGCTCCATCAATGGACTGCGTGTGTGAAACTGTGAGCTAAATAAGTCTTTCCTCCCTTAAATTGTGGATATGGGGTATTATATCACAGCAACAAGGTAAACAACTAAAACATGTCTTATCTTGCCAAATTCTGAAAAATTGGTAACTAGTGCACAGTCAACCTGCTTCACAAGCTGGAGTTTCAAATTGGACTAATCAATATGTAGATTTTACAGAAATTCATGAGACTGAAGTCATCAACATCATGATATGGTATTATGGGATATAAATAGAACAGAGAGATTAAGACAGACCCCTGAAACATTGCATCAGCTAAAAATCTTATGTAGAAGGAGAAATGAGCTAAAATGTAAGATAAGAAAACCAGATGAATGGGGCAGCACAGAATTCTAAAAAGAAAATGCTTTAAGAAGAAAGTAGTCTAATATATTTGCTCCAATTAAAAGGTCAAGTAAAAAGAGGATAATAACTTGATCATCAACATAACTAAATATAGATCATTGATAACCTTCATAGGAGTAGTATCTCTAGAAAGCTTGTTATGAATAAGATTAGGATGTGTTCAGAGTGTGACTAGAGTTTACCGGAAGAGAGATGAGAAGTGAGGAAGTGAGATAGTGAACTCAGGTATCTCCTGAGAAGTGTTCATGTGAAAGAAAATTTTGAAATGAAATACTATATGAAGGGAGAATGGGATAAAGAAAGTTATTTTTTGTTTAAATGTGTGTACACACACACGCACACACACACACACACACACACATATATATATGTATGTATATATGGAAAGATTGTGCATTTTTAATTTTTTTTTTTTTTTTTGTGGCACTGAAGATCCAGCCCAGGGCTTCACACTGAGTTACATTCCCAGCCTGTTTTTTGGACACACGTTTCTACTAAGTTGCCCAGGTTGGGCTTGAACTTGTCAGAATACTGCCTCAGCTTTCTAGAATACTGGGGTCACAGGCCTGCTCCACTGGGCCCAGCTTGTAAAATGTTTTTTACTGATGGAAATAATCTCAGAGAAAAAGAGAATATGATGATGTAGAAAATTAAAAAATGATAATTTAGGAGTAAAGAGGGGTAGAGTCATGAGTACAACTAGAGAAACTAGTATTTGGTAGGCACCAGAATTGTTCTTCCCCTGTTAAATAGGAAGACAGGATTTGCTGGTACTTATGCCAGCAGGTTGGTAAAATCAGTGGTGAAATATAAAGTAGTTTTCAAATACATCCATTTATGAAGGCAGGGCCAGAGGCAGAGAGGTGGATGAACACTGAATAATTGAGAGCAGCTGTGAAATAGCTGTCTTCAGGGGAATGAAAAAAGAAAGAAAGAAAAAGAAAGAAAGTCACTTTTTTAGGAGATACTATTTTCATCTGTCAGTATTGGATGGCCATTTAAAATTTGTCATTATACTTTGAAACAGACTATTCTGCATGAATAGATGAATTTTTTCAAAATGATTTTCAGCTGTTGTAACGTATATACACAGAAAAATGAAAGTAAGGGTTTTCCTAAATTAATATAAGGGAAAGAGAAAGAGAGGTAAAAGAAGCAAGAATCTTTGTAATAAAGTGATTATGGGACTGGGCAAGGAAACAACACTGTATAAGAGAGGAAGTGATGACTTGAGAAAGAATGGTAAGTGTTACAAAGATGACAGAGGTGACGGATGGAAGATCTCAATTAAGTTGGCAATAGCTTCTATCTAATGGATGCTTTAAAATATATTATTTCTTTTTTTAAAATAATGCCTAAAATTTACAAAATAATAATACCATACAAAATTTATTAGACATTTACAGTGTATCTAACAATATTCTAAACAATTAGTATATCTCATTTAATCTTTACAACACTATAATATATCCATCATTATTCCTACTTTATACAAAGAAATGTAAAGGACAGACCAGGTGTGTAGCTCAGCACTTAAAGTGTGTGTTTATCAAGTACAAGGCCCTGCATTCAGTTCCCCAGCACCACATGAGATGGGTGTGGTGAAGCATGCCTGTAATCTGAGCCCTCAGAAGGCTGAGGCAGGAAGATTGCCTTGAGCTCAAGGCTGACCTGGGTAATAGAGTGAGTTCAGGATGAGCCTGGACTAAAGACAGACTTGGTCTCAAAAAGGAAACTTGAGGTACAAAGAAGTCATGAGATTTACCCAAGGTCCTAGAAGTTAATTAGTACAAGGATTAAAATATAGGATTAGTGATTTCAGAATCTACACTCTCAAACACTAAACTTTGATTTTTCTTAATGAAGCGCAGACTCAAATGTTAAGTGATTCATTCAAGATAACAACTGGTTAGAATTAACACTGATAGTAAAGTAATGTGATCCTACTGATAGTAGAATACTCCGTCGCATTTTCTGACACTTGTATTTGACATGTTCTCTCTCCTAAAGGAACTAAGAATCTAATTTAGAAGACAAACTATAGGTGCATAAGAAATTAAATGTAAAACTGTATACAATTAAGAATACAGAGTGCTACAGTGTTGTAGGCCTTCAAATACAGTGTGTCTGAGTGAACTGAATCGGCTGCTGAAGGCCTGATGAGGTGCAGCAGAAGCTGCTGAGCAGGAATATCTGAGATGGCTGAGATGACAGTGCTATCTAAGCCAGAAAGAAGGGAGTAAACTGAAAATGGTTTCAGGTAATCTTCTTGTCAGTGCAGCTGCGTTTTGGGAGAGACCAGTTGTAAAAAAAAAAAAAATGAGAATGAACACTTGGAATCAAGTTTCACTTTGAGAAGGTTACATTTGTTAAAACATAAAGTTAACACCATAATGTAAAAGCTGAATGATGGGCTTTCATGTATTAATACTAAAGAAAACCATAATAGCTCATGTGTGCCATTGTCCTTTTCAGCCCCAGCTCTTCCAGTTCGGAGAATGATAGATACCTCAGCCTTGCACCAAGTGAAAGCAGATTTCTTTGTGGAGGATTTCACTGAGAAGTAAGTATCCTTAACCTGAAATTTCCCTTTACATCTAGAAGGAGATAAAAAGTAAGTTCTCCTGACACCTCCTTACACATTTTCTTTTTATCTGGAAAATACCCCAATAATTTGAATATCAAAGGAAAGGATTATTAGAAGTGGCTTATATCATCATTTTATTCTTCCCTAATTTATCATATTTTTAATTGTTCTCTGTACATTTGTGTCACAAAGGATACTCAGAAATAGAGCAAATGTGTTATTATGCCTTTAATCAATAAATAAATCTTCTGTAGAATGTGTCCATATAAAGTCCTTCACGTTAAGTCAGTCTCTTTTTTCTGCAGTATAAATTTAGACTTAAGGCTATTTAAATATATTATTGTTATTATTATTTTGCATATTTGTGTGTGTGTACAGATTACAAAATCAAATAAGACAGTCTATACTCATGAACACAATTGAATAAGGACTAGAGATTTATAAATAAAGTGGTGTTCAGAGTACAGTGACAGAATTAACACACAAAGCATAAGATGTACTTTAATCTGTGACTTCACTTCATGTTGAACACTGATCATACGCAAGAAGGATTTCATTATTATTCACATTTCCAAGTTTTGGCAAGTAAATTTCCTTTAGTTACAATTAAAAAAACAAAAAAACTGGCTTCAATAAGTCTAGCTTCTGGAAACAGACTCAATATATTATTTCTGCCATGTAGGAATTTATAAGTTAGGCTAGGAAGATAATATGTAGACATAGAAACATATTAATGTGAAAATTAAAAGAAAGTGTAAGATGACCAACATAAAGTCTCCTATAAGGCATAAAGCCAGTGAAAAGTCTATCAGCCAGGCATATATGAGTGCATCATGTCTGTATTCCCAGCTACTCAGGAGGCTGAGTGGGACGACCCTGCATTCAAAGCCAGTCTAAGTAATAAGGAAAGCTCTTGCTGGAAAAAAAATATATATGTATACACTTGAGTAAATACCTGATCAGTGAGGAAATGTGTAGTGAAAAGCATTCTTCACAACGAAAAAGAAGATGTGGGTTTTAACTCTTTTTTCTCATTTTTATTAACATTTATGATAAGCAGTGGCATTACACATGAGCGATTTGTGCACATACATACTTCACATTCCCTTCCCTCTGCCTTTCTAACCCTCCCAGCCCCTCCCTTATTCCCTCTCCTTCCCCACATATCCATCATATCCATCTCCCTGCCTCCCAACATTTCACCCATTTGACTCAATTACGTATTTATACCCTGAAATTCTTGTATTAGAGAAACCATGTGATGTTTAGTGTTCAGAGTCTGATTTACTTGACTAAACATAACTGTCTGAAGCTTACAATCCCTTTTCCTGCAAATGACACTAATCTGTCTGTCTGTATGGAAAGATTCAGTCATTATTTGACTAGCTATTTTACCTCTAACTCTCCCTTTGTTCATGTAATGGTGGTGGATCTTAAACTTTACTATCTTTAAGAGTTGCCTGATGATCATATTCAAGTACAAATTCTGATTCAGTCAGCCTGCTTTGGGACATGAGACTCTGCATTTCTAGGTTGCTCCTAAGCGTTGCTAATGCTACTGGTCCAGAGGCCTTCTTTAACAATATGACCTGTAAGATCTCTGTTCATCCTATGAGTTTGATTGAGCTATGAGCTATGCATTTATAGGGAGATCATCATCGCAAAGAAATAGGAATTGAGCTTGGGCTGGATGTTGGAATGAGAAATTAACGAGAGAATATATAAGCAGGACTATGCAGTTAGAATGCAGTGAAGGTGCTAAGAAGTCGAGTTTGGCTCAAACAAAAGATCCATCACTAAAAGAAATGGGAGACTTCGTCCCATCTGACCTTCCATTGATTTTGGAGTACTAAGGTAGAGTCTTCAGCAAATGAGTTGAAATCATTAGCATCACTGAGAATTGTACGTACATTTCTTAATTTCCTTGTAGTCAGACATTGCCATGTGACTGAGTTCTTTCTAAGGCAAAATAAGGAAAAGAGCCTTATGCAATTTCTGGGAAATTTCTTAAAGGTAATAACATGTTTTCACTACACTGTTTTCCTTCCTGTTGCTGGAATGTGGATTAAATGACAACCTCCTCTAGCCACCTTGAACTGTGCTGACAAGAGCTAAATCTAAGAATGCAGAATGAAGCAAGGGCTAAATGAAGAAAGATGAGGAAGAACTATGCATTAGGCTTCCTAGTACATGGTCAAAATGAGCATGAGTAATGCCATGTACTTTTCTTTATAGCTTAGCTGCATTTAAATGAATACAGCTGGATATATGACTCTGCACATAGAATTATCTCCTATACTTCCCATGAACAGCCATTTGAGGTGTGAACAATTAATCCCGCTGAAGTTTGGATTTTGAATGTTCCCCAAAGGCCCGAGTGTTAAAGGATTAGACCCCAGGATAGTGCTGTTTGGAAGCTGTAGAGCCTGGAAGAGGTTGGGTCTTGTGGAAGGCCTTCAGATCACTGGAGGAGTGATCGCAAAGAAGATAGTGGACTCCATCCCACCTCCTCTTTTTTCTCCTTTGAGCTGTGAGGTAAATAGTTCCACTCCACCACCTGCTGTCATCATAAAGTTCCACCACGGGCCCAAAGCAGTGGAACCAATTGAATGGACTGAAACCTCTAAAACTGTGGGCCAAAAATAACCCTTTTCTCTTCCTAAGTTGATTATCTAGACATTTGTTATACTGATGGAGAGACAGCACATATCTCAAGATTGCATGTGATTCAAGATATTAAGAAACTCACCAAAAGTTACACAGCCAGAGAAGTTGGACTTGGGATTCAAACCTGTTCTATTTGACTTCAAACTCTGTACTATTCTGTATTGTGGTTTTTTTTTTTCATCTAACAATTAACCATTAAAATGAAACTCATATACAGTTCTCTCATTTAAAAGTACAATTCAGTAGTTTTTAATATATTCACTGAGTTGTGCAACCATTACCACAAGCATTTTTAATAGGGTCCTGCTCTGTAGTCCAGGCTGGTCCTAAACTCACTTTCTAGCCCAGGCTAGCCTCAAACTTACAGCAGTCCTCATGCCCCAGCTTCCCAAGTGCTGGGATTGTAGGTGTGGGCCACTATGCCCAACTAATATTTACCTAGTACTGGGGGGGGGGGGTGGTGTCTAACCCAGGGACTTGCACACTGCGCAAGCACTCTAACTGATGAGTTATGCCCTCAGCCACCACAAACAATTTTAAAGTATTTTTTTAGCGCACAAAAAGAAACACTATCTATTTGTAGTCATATCCAACATCCCCTCAAAAAACACTAGGCTACTCTTTGGTTCTTGTGGACTCCATATAAATAGGATCATACAATACATAATCTTTTGTGAGTGACTCACTGAAGTTACTTTCAAGATTCATAATTTTACATTCATTCATGGTAATGTGTAGCAGTACTTCAGTTCTTTTAATGTTATGTAATATTCCATTATATGGATATAACAGATTTTATTTATCCATTCACAAGTAGGCAGACATTTAGGTTGCTTCCTAAAGGGCTACTATAAGTAATGCTGCTGTGAGCATTTGTGTACAGGTTTTTGTATAAACAGTAATCTAGAATTGGAATTGCTGTTTGAGGAATTGCCCGACTATTATCCAAGAAGCTCTACTGTTTAGGTTCCCATCAAGAGTATATTAAAGTTGTGATTTATTCACATCCTTGCCAGTATTTGTTAACATTTATCTTTTTAAATAGCCACTCTGGTTGGTGGCCTAGTTTTAATCGTTCTGATTAGCCTTTTCTTGATGGCTAATGATTTGGTCCTTTTATATGCTTATTGGCCATTAGTATGTCTTCTTTACAGAACTATCTTATTTAAGTATTTTGCTGATTTTAAAAACTGAGTTATTTGTCCTATTGGGCTTCAGTAGTTCTTTATATTTCAGGTACAAGGGCCTTATCAGATACATGGTTTACAGATATTTTCCGCTGTGGATTATCTTTTCACTTTCATGATGATAGTCTTTGAAATATGGTATTTGTTAACTTGGACATAATCAAATTTGCCTACACTTTTCTTACGTAACTTGTACTTTTGGTGTCATCTCTTCTTTATTTTCTTTCAAGAGTTTGCCTGTGATTTTTATTTTTAGAATATAGATCAGATCATTAAATAACTCTATTATAACCTGACAGTGGTGTCCTTGCACAGGTAGATTAAAATCCAGAGTGTTTTCCAAGCCTTACAGGGTCCCCAGTGATTTGTTCCCTGTGTACCTGTCTGACCTTACTTTGTTCTAGTTGCCCTGGTCTTTCTGGTTTTTTGTTTGTTTGTTTTTAAAACAAGCCAAGTTTGTTTTCTCTTTTAGGCCTTTGAATGGCTTGCTCTCTCCCATTATTCAGGTAGCTACAGTAATGTCAGTTCTGACTAACTACATTCTTCAATGTATACCTCTCAAGCAGTCAATGTGGAGCATATCTATATTCCAACACGCTGGGAGGCTGAGGCAGAGGAAGATCACGTTTGACCCCAGTCTTGGCCACTTAGCAATTTAGCAAGACCCTTTCTCAAAAACAAACAAACAATCCCCCAACAAGACAAAAACACAAAAAACTGGAAATCTAGCTCAGTCCAAAGGTTCAGTCCTCATTACTACAAAACAAGCAAACATACTAATCTCTTGCCAATCCTCAAGCTGTCACTTGATGTCCAAATATTTTTTTATTCACAACAGTGTTTTAACTTGACATTATGTTATTTGTTTACTTAGTCCCTTTAATAGGTAAACTGTGTGAGAGTAAAAACTTTGTTTTGTTTACCATCCATTCCCAGTACCTAAAAAATACTGTTACCATATTGTAAACATTCAAATTAATTTATCTTTTTTTCTTTTTTTGAGACAGTCTCACTCTGTAATCCAGGCTGGTCCTGAACTCAGTATGTAGCCCATGCTGACCTTGAACTCACAGCAGTCCTCCTGCCTCAGCCTCCTGAGGGATGATGAGGTTACCAGAGTGCACCACCACATCTGGCTTATGTGGTGCTGGGGCATTAAACTCTGTGCCTTGCGCACTAGGCAAGCACTCTTTTTAACTGCTGTGTTATTCCTCCAGCCCCTTGACAAATATTTTTCTTAAAGAATTAATCAATAGGAATGCATGAAATTACCCAAAAAGAATAACAAAAGAAAAGGAAGAATCTATAGATTTGAAACCTCAGAAACACTAGCATTTGCAGGTTTTGCAGAGGAGGAAGCACCAATGAAAAGCAAATGAGTTAACAGTGGAGAGAGAGGTGAGACGGAGCAGGGAAACACCAAGCTTGCCAGATCATTTGTATCCAGGAAAAGAGAATCGACTAGGTGTTCTTAAAACTCTAGTACCAAGTATAACCACAAAGTGCTCTGTTACCAACATTTATTTTTAAAAAGACAGGAACTATTAAAAGCAGTAAATTCATAAGTCTGTAAAGATTCACATATGAATCAAGGCTCTTAAAGAGTAATGTGAGAGAACTGAAAAAATTCTTATACCTGTATCTTCTTAAAGAATAAAGGAGATAGGGGGAGGGACAAAAGGAGAGTGAGAAAGACCTTGTCACCTAGACAAGATACCTATGTGCACAAAATGCTCAATTTCATTGTAAACCTTAAATTTTGCACTTAGACATATCAATAAAATGGCAAAAAAAGAATAAAGGAGAAATTTTAGAGATTTCTATTTCTGTGATTTAAAATGTAGCATATTTATGTTTCTGCACTTACATTGATAAACTGTATTAATTATGCTTCTTTCAGTCTGTACAAGGTAATTATTAGGGCTAACATATCTTAAGATTCAGCAGAAAGTTGTTTTAGGATGTATGGCTTATTACCAACAGTGTGTTTCAACACTATTAAATTATCAGTAGTGTGTTTATCTGTTGGACAGTCATTTGTAATATCTTAATATTATAGACAATGGCAGATACACCTGTGCGAGTTAGAAAGCAACTATGGGCAAGGTTAAGAATGGAAAAGAAAAAGCCTTGTTGGCTGGAAACAGAAGGAAGAAGGAAGTTGTTACCCCACCTAAGCTTATAGGAACAAGGGTCTGAGCATTTACTGCCATAGTACAAAGTGCACCTGCAGGAGAAGGGCTGTCTAATAAAAAATAGGACTTCAGTGGAAGAGTGCAGTCACCTTCCAACAGTGGTCCACAGAGAAGGATTTGGCAGGAGTAAGACCCTGTGTTGTTCACACCTATGATCTGCCAGTGCTTCCTAGAGGCTGAACCCAACTGGAAATCAGAGGGCGTGAAAGCTTGGTTGATTCATAGGGATTAGTGTCCCAGGTGGCAAAGCAGAACATAAAGGTTTGGATAATGGTGGTGAGGAGCAGACAGTGAATATATAGCACAAAGGCAATATGGCAAAACTTTAAAAGACAGTATAACTTTAACTTCATCATTTCTCTTTAGGAAATGTGTTTTGAGAAAATGATTAGGTATGTGTATAAAGATCCTTATTGCATTCTTGAGCAAAATAGCAAACAATTAAAGCAAGCTTAAATTTCTAATAATAGGGAACTGGTTGACTAATTATGATTTACTGATTATGTTAGCTTTTCATCACTTCAACAAAATACCTGAAATAATTAATTATAAAGAGAGAAGTTTTCTTTGGTTCACAATTTTAGATGTTCTAATCAATTCTACATGTCTAGTCAGTTGGCCCCATTGCTTTTGAGCCTGTGGGAAGGCAGCACATCGTGGTAGGAGCACATGGCTGAGCAGAGCCACTCATCTAATGGATGGAACATGAAAAAGAGGAAAAGGAAGGGGCCAGGATACCATTGTCCCTTCAAGGATATCCCCCACTGTACAGAAGGCCTCCTGGTAGACTGTACCTTGAAAGGCCTGTTACCTCCCAACAGCGGCAGTCTGGGACCTAGCCTCTAACACATGGGCCTTTAAGAGACATATAAGACCCACATCATATCAGCATGTAGAGAGTGCTCAGCCTTACCTGACAACACATCGGTAACTGGAGTTTTCAGTTTTCAGTTTGTACAAAATGGTTAGAATATTCTATTAAAATCATGAAACGAAAAAAATACCAACTGTAGTACTGATACAGTGGGATCCTAGTCATCCGTTCAGATGAAATGAATGCACATTGACATATAAATATGCCATAATTCATTGTTTTGCAGAAAAGAGGTTACAGAATACTGTGTATATTAATTCACTTTAAAATATTTAAAAATAATAGAGAAATTCACGTAATTTTTGCATTCATCTTGATTGGTGAGGCTATGGATGATTTTTTTTATTTGTTGGCATTTGACAGTTTTTCACAAATTGAACATATACTATGTATAAATTAAAATGCTTTAAGATAGGACATGGATAATATCATTAATTTTTAAATGTCATAGAAAGACAGTTATAAGGATGGTGACTCAAGTTAATGGTGAACTGGAGGAGATTGTTCCAAGTTCAAATCCAAACTCCCCAACTGGAAATGAGACAGATGGCTTATATATTCAGAAGAACTACAATAAAATCCTTGCACTTGACAACTATTTGGAGAAATATCCAGCACTTCAGGCCCAGAATCAAGGTAAAGCATTTGTTATTTCAACAGTTAGTAAAATATTTCTTACTAATGTATGCTTTTTCATTTTAGTGAGTTCTTTTACCTAATTGAATATGAGTTTTATTAACTATATCTACCTAATACAACTATTAGTTTACCATGTTAGAAAAGTATATTTTTTCATATTTATCCCGTATTGTAAATTGGGTTTTAAGTTTGCTGAGTCTCAAAATAGTCTACACAGTGTGCTTATAACATATTGCTATAATGACATCAGCATCTTGATCTCATGACGGCAACCTCATGTAACATTAGAATGCTAGATTTGAAGTTGTGGGGTTTTTTCCAAAACATGCTGTGGATTTTCAATCTGATCTACGTACCACAGTTTTCTCAGTTTGACAAGTATGCATATAAACATATGTTCTCATTTCTAATTATTTTATTAAAGTGAATTCCTGAATATGAAATCATTTGGTACAAGTATCCTTTAGCTATGTGTCCAGTAGCACAGTATGAGAATATTCTGCTAATGCCAGCCTTTTTTACCAAAATCGGCATATTACTGCTGATGCTGGAGTATTCCATGTAAACTATGGGAAAAATATATATATTTTAGTTGTATTTAATTACTGGTGCTTATTGTCCATCTACATAATTTTGTAAAATCTTTCTTTTGTGCATTTTCTATTTATATATGTTATCTTTGGATATAAAGATATATTTATTTTCAATCTACTAAATCTTTTAATATTTTCTTTCATTACTTTTATACCTAGAAATTCTTCCTTAATTAAATAACTGCTTATTTTTATTATTTTGAAGATGTTTTGTGGTGTTAGTTTAGATTTTGGTATCTATTTCAAAACAGAAAAGGAAAATTTGTTGTCAGTTGTCCCAGAGACCTTTATGGAATGATCGCTTGCTTTCTCACTAAGTAGAAACACCATTCATGTTCTATAGTAAATTCTTACTTACCTTAGAATTTATTTCTGGGTCTTCTACTATCTGCTATTGTTTTGTTGTGTCCTTATCATATGGTGTTAATTATTTAATATCAATTTATAGTATGCATTTATTTCTTAATGAAGTTAGTTAGAAAAACCATTAACTTCACAATTTTTATTTCACTTGCATTTTCTAGCTAGAATAAGTATCTTCTGCAAAAAATAGACCTGTCTTCTATCAAAGCCTTTTTTTTTTTTTTTTTTTTTTTTTTTTTTTTTTTTTTTTTTTTTTTTTTTTTTTTTTTTTTTTTTTTTTTGAGAAAGGGTCTCACTCTGGAGTCTGAGCTAGTCCTGTACTCTCTGTGTAGTCCAGGCTAGCCTTGAACTCACAGCAATCCTCCTGCCTCAGACTCTCAAAGTGCTGGGATTATAGGTGTGCGTCCCCGGTTTATCTGGTGCCGGGAAATGAAACTCAGGGTCTTGGGCTCGCTAGGCAGGCCCTAACCACTATGCTATTCCTCTAGCACTTGGGATCTTCTTTTCTTTATAGTTAACTAGCCAACATTTTGTTTCCTGGTAACAATTTAGTATTCCACTACAATAGAAGGAAAGAGTCTGTGTATATCTGTGGAGCTCATATAGTTGTTAGAAAGAACTCCAAGGATTGCTGTGTGGCCATAAAGAAACCACCCTTCCTTAAAGAGCCTTTGTAATTATAAAAACCCTTTGTATGGTGAGATGCTGCCCCCAAGTGGTTCTGCACACGAAAAACAAGACCTGACAACTGACCTGAGATTCCCCCATTTGCTTCTGTGTGGCTGTAGTTTGAGAATGTCTGGAGGGTCTGTCTGCATTTAGAAAAGAAAAGTGAAGACTGGGAAAAACTAATTTTGCTTTTAACTATTGCTAAGACCTAATTAATAGTTGCAGAATGGATTCTGTAAATAAACCATTCAACTATTCCTCTCTCATGACATTCTACCACCACTTAACTGAAAGGCTCATGGCTCTTGCTCCCCTCTGTTGGTGGCTTCCATTTTGGAGAGTGTCTGAGGCTCTCTGAAGAGTTCCTTTTCTGAGAATATGTTTTTCTTTTTCTGTTTTTACTCAAGAACTGATTGAAGAATGGGAGAATTTTTGATGTTCCTTCCCATGATTCAGAAACGATCAAAGCTCTCCTACACTGAGCCACTGAGATTCTAAAGTAACCCAGACATGGTAGGGTAGGGATAGAAAGGAAAAATTTAACCCACTGATTAATGATTGGCAGTAGTGATTCTTAATTGAATATGTGTAACAGTTCTCAAGTAGAAAATTTGCTTTATAATTTTCATTACAATTAATTTTCATGGTTTCATTTTGTAGGCTTTGCAAACTATTTCCCATTCCTTATATATCAGAGTCTATAGGGGTAAACTGGAAACCTTATCAATTAAAATGATTCAGAGAAGAAAATAGCAAGGTCTGCCAAAGTTTTATTTCTTTAACCTTTTGTTGGATACTTTCCTCCCTTGCCTATCTTTGTTGGTGAAGTATAAATCATTATAATACAACCCTTTTGAAACATTTCACTGCTCCTCAGTGTTCCAAATACTATCTTCCCTATGGTCCAGTACATGCTTTATATGTGTAATACAGTGAACAACTAAACGAGTTAAAATGTTGGGAAATCCTAGTGATAGCTAGTGGCTGAATATTGTATCTATCTAAATCTGTTTGTTTACATTTTAGATTTTTTATTCCCAATTTATATTTCTTATTTCTCTCCAGATTTATCTATTGATGATGAAGAAAAAAGTTTTACAAATGACTTAAATCCTTATAAAAGTCACCCACCAACCTTGAATAATCTCTTGAGTAGATTAAAACTGTTTTTGGTAAATGATCACACTTTAGACTTCAAAGAACAGACCTCCCAGGAAGCTAATCTTTCCAGGTATTTAATTACACAGTGCTGTAAATATTTTTATAGGAGAAAATATTCTTTGTATTAACACAGGTTTAGATATTATCATTGATATTTTGCCTTTCTTTACCTCAACTTTTCATTTTAAATCATTTGGTGCTTTGATTGACTATATACTCGTTACATAATTTGCTCTTGATAAATGCTAATTAACACTATCACTTTTTTGTTTTAAGGAAATTATTCTCTTTTCTAAAAGAGTTGGAGGTTTCTGTGGAAGAAGATTTTTATGTGAGTAAAGAGAACTTTTGTCAGAATAAACTAGAAGATGCAGTCTTAAATGAGGTAATATTTGCTTTCAATAATGAAAGTATGAAAGTATATTTTTACCAGGTTTAGTGATATAAAGTGACTATATGCAATGTCATATTGAAAAGATTTGATGAGTTGAATATGCATGAGTTAAAGGGTCAAGTAGACTTCTGAATAGTGATTCTCAGCCTTAGCTATACAGTGAAGTTACTTGAGGATTGAAAAAAAGAAAAAAAGAAAGAAAGAAAAGGCACACTCCTGTAATTCCAGCACTTTGGGAGAATGAGGCCAGAGTATCACAAGTTCAAGTCCTTCCTGGGCAATTTAGTGAAACCCTGTCTCAAAACAGAATAATGATAATAATAGTACCAGTGATGGTGATGCTGAAAAAAAGGTTGCAGCCTGGTTCC
This sequence comes from Ctenodactylus gundi, assembly GCA_004027205.1. Lineage (NCBI taxonomy): Eukaryota > Metazoa > Chordata > Mammalia > Rodentia > Ctenodactylidae > Ctenodactylus > Ctenodactylus gundi. The sequence goes on from PVKB01000520.1 coordinate 628,618, forward strand.
TACCAGATATACTCTGACTCAATTGGTCAGGATAAAGCCTAGATATGGAGAATTGTAAAGTTTCTCAATAATTCTAATCAATATATCTGATACAGGAAATTATGTAGTCATGTCAGGAATTTTAGTAGTTGAGACTATAAATTACTTTTTCAGTTTAGTAAGTTCAGAATTTAGAACCATATAAATGAGATATATTCACTAAATTATTTTTATAATTTTTGAGGGCAACTGAATTTATGTCTTGTATTTGTGATTTTCTTAATACTGTCAAAGGATGGGCATAGACTGCACTTGGGCATTTCAGGGATTTCTTTACGGTTAAAATTTTGACATAATAACAAAAATGCTAATTCACATATTGGACCCTTTTTTCCATTTCCATCACCAATTAATTCTGAGAGTTATGCACGTAGTCTTATTTGTTGAGAAATCCTGTTCTGTAGGTAGAAGAGAGAAACTGCATGCTGTGCAGTCAGGACTCGTTCTATTCCATTGTATCACTTCAGTTTTCCCCAGTTACCAGCTCTCACTTGCTGCATTTATTGTTTTTAACTTGGAATTTAAAATTTTTGATGTTAGCCAAAAAGAAGATACGTGTACATCTAGGGCTATTGTACATCACTAACATAATGAGTGAACATAAAAGACATTACTCAGAGAGAGCATTACTTGGAATATATTTTTGGCTTCTATTCCATTTTTTAAAGTGTGTATAAAATTTAAAAATTGATATGGATTAATATAAATTAAATATAAAATTTAGTACACCATTTAAGTAAATTCATATATTTATGAACTCAAAAATACTTGGAAAATCTCTCTAAAACTTTTTTAACTATATCTCAGCCATCAACATTTTCTTCTGAGTTTGAGTTTCTAAAATCTCCAAACCTTCAACAAGAACTGGAAGAATCATTAAACTTAATGCCAGAAATAATAAATTATGTAGATGAAAATGAAAAACTTTTCAAAGCAGGTGAGAATTTTTAAATGTCTTTCTTATAAAAACTACATAATAATGTTTATTTTCCTGGTTTTTATTTATTTAATTTTTTTAAACCTCAAAAATTTTGTAAAAATACTCTATAGGTTCCATGTTGAAATCTAAAAATTATTACTGATTGTCATTTCTTGTCTCTGCAGTGCCAGGGGCTTGGTGCATGGTAGGCACATGCTCTACTATTGAAACTAAACTCCCAGCCTTGCTGTTTTCATTATATGACTTCCTGACCTAAAACTTACCTGAAATTAATTTATTTCAAAATAACTATACAAAGAAAACTAAAATACATATAACTATACTGATTTTATAAGAAGTGGTACTCATATATATAGTGAAAGCACTATCAACTTCTGCACTGTGAATTGCTTCATTCACGAAGCATAATTTTTAAGTTTATTGATATGAAAGCATGTATCAGTACTTTGTAGCCCAACAATATCCCATTAATGGGATTTTTCTCATTACACACACAAAAAAAGCTATGACATTTTGTTTATCCATACATCTGTTGATGGTCAGTTGTTTCCACCCTGTCATTATTGTAAATAAATCTTTCTAGGAACATTAGTGTGTAAGTTTTTGCACATATATCTCTCTTCATTTCTTTGAGTATATATTTCAGAAAGGAATTGCCAGATCACATGACAGCTGTTTTTAACTTTTTGAAGAACTTCTAGAACTTCCAAAATGACTGCATAAATTTTATTTGCCCCAGAATCTGAGGGCTCTACTTACCCACCTTCTGTCCAAAACACGTTGTCTGACTTTTTAATATACCAGCAGATTTTGAAGTGTTTCTCATTGTACTTTTGATTTGCATTCCCCAAATGATTAATAATACTGAGCATCTTTTCATGTACTTAGTAGGCATTAATGTATATTCTTTGGAGAAATGTGTTTAAGTCCTTTGTCCATTTTTAACTAGGTTACTTTCTTTTTTATTATTGAGTTACAGCTTTGTCCCATTTTTATTTTGTTTCTAAATTCCTTCTTTTCCGCCTTCTTTCAAGCTACTTGATTTTTTAAGAATTTCTAAGACAAAATTGTACATAGTAAGGTATAGAACTTGTTTCCCCCAGGCCTGGTAGCCATGCTGTTGCTCTGTTTCTGTGGGTTTGACAGTTTTTTTAAGTTCCACATCTCAGTGAGGTCAGGCAGTATTTGGTTTTTTTTTTGTGTCTGACTTATTTTAGTTGGCAAAATATCCCCTGGGTTTATCCATTTTGTCATAAATGCCAGGATTTCCTTTTTGTGGCTAAATAATACTACATCACACACGCATGCACGCACACACGTGCACACAGATATACATAGGCTCCTCAGCCCATGAGACAGTCCTGACTAACCCATTATAAGTTTAAAATATTTTAAGTGGAAAATACATTTACTATATCTAACCATCATTCCTTAGCAACACAGTACACTGTATACCAAGTGCATTCAGTACACAAAACATCATAGCTTAACAACATAGTACAGTTATCAGCTGTTTATACTCATGGTCTCCTGGCTGAAAAATTCAGCTCAGTGCTGAGCAAGAAAATACAATATTACACTTCATTATCCAGGAAAAAATCAAATTCAAGTTAAACCTCCGAATGTGTATCTCTTTCACGTGATTGAAAACTTGAAAAATCATAAGTCATGCTGCATAAATAAGGAATCATCTACATTTTACTTGACAAAGACTTTATCAATCTTTTTATCATTTTGTCCAATGAACTCTTAGATTCATTACTCTTTTGTGGTTTTTGTCTTAATTTCCACTTTAATCTTTTTAAAAATTTCCTTCTTCTACTTTTGGACTTGGGTGGTTCTTATTTTCCTAAGACCTTGAGATGCATCATTAGTGTGTTAATTGTGAGCAGTCTGTTAATATGTGCATTCATATCTATAAGCTCTTCTGTTAGAACTGTTGTCATTGAGTTCCATAGGTTTTCGTATGTTGTGCTTCCATTGTCATTTGATTTTAGGCAATTTTAGGGTTTTTTTCCCCCTTGTTTTCTCCTGTGGTTCATTGATAGTTCACTAATGCATGATTTAATCTTCATTCGCTTGTGTAGTTTCTTTTGCTGTTGACTTCTAATTTCATTCAACTCTGGTATGATAGTATGTGGGGGATTATTTAAGTTTTTTTGTATTTGTTTAAGCATGCCATGTAGAAAAGGTTCCATGTGTTCCTAAGAAAAAAGCGAATTTTGTTGTTGTTGGATAAAACACTATAGATACGTTAAATTCATTTGTTTCATGACGTGGTTTAACTCTGATATTTCTTTGTTGAGTTTTTATGTGGTTGTCCATTTGCAAGAGTTGGATATTGAAATTCCCTGCTATAATTGTATTGGGGTCTCTGTGTCCTTTTTTGTCCGGGAGTTTTTGTTTTATGAAGTTGCATGTTTCCGTATTTATATTTGTTACCTCTTCCTGTTGAACTGTTCCTGTTATCAGTATGTAAGGTCATCTTTGGTCTTTCTGATGAGTTTTGTCTTGAAATCTGCATCTGATAATAATATGGCCACTATTGCTTGCTTTAGAGCTCTAGTTGCAAGGAGTACTGTTTTCCAGCCTTTCACTTTTAATCTTCGTATTTTTTTAATAGGTGAAATGTGATTATTTCAGGTAACATATGGTTCAGTTTTGTTTTTGAGCCAATCTACCAGTCTGCATCTTTATACAGGAGAGATAAGACCATTAATATTGAGAATTAAAATAGGCATTTCTGAATCGTATAATGGTATGGTTTTTTTATTACTGATTCCTTCCCCCCCCCCCCACCTTTTATTTAGTTACTATCTCCTTTCCATATATAACATCCTGTGGGTTCCTTGGTGCTGATGGTGCCCTGTCTCTGTCTCTGTCTTGGATTCCCATAAGTATTTTCTGCAGTGGTGATTTAGTGGCCAAGCATTTCTTTAAAATTTCTTCATCATGTATGGTCTTTACTTTGTTAATTTTGCATGATATATAAATTGTGGCTCACCTTTTAAACGGTATTTTATTAGCATGGTACATAATAATAACAATCAGCTTGAGAAGTTGCTGTATTTACATACTGCATTTTGATCAATTTTATTTCCCTTTCCCTTCTTATCCCCTTACTCCTACATCCCCTTCCCTTCTCCACAAAGTCATTCTTCTTAGTTTCTTCCATCTTTCTTTTACTTTTTTTAGTAGTTTGGTTCTCTCATATTCAAGAAACCATGTAATATTTAACCTTCTGTGTCTGATTAATTTCACAAAGCATAATGGTCTCAAGGTATATCCACTTTCCTACAAGTGAGTCAAATTTATCTTTGTTTGTTGCAGAGTAGTACTCCATTGTATATAGGACAATGTGGTAATGCTAAATAAACTAATATGCCACATCTTCTTTATCCATTCATCTGTTGATGGACATATCTGCTATTTTCAAACTTTAGCTATTATAAGTTGTGCTGCTATAAACATGGGCATGAATGTGTCACTCTTGCATGATGACTTTAACTCTATTGAGAAGAGACCCAGGAGAGGAATAGCTAATTCAAATGTGATATTGGCGTTCAGTTTTTTGAGGAATCTTCATATGGCTTTCCATAATGGTTGTTCTAGTTTATAGTCCCCCAACAATGTATAAGGGTTCCTTTGCACCCACAACCTCACCAGAATTTTTTTGTCTGTTTTGTGTTTGAGACAGGGGCTCACTCTGTACTCCTGAATTCACTGCATAATGCAGCCTTGAACTCATGGCATCCCTCCTGCCTCAGCCTCTCACATGATGGGATTCTAGGTGTGTACCAGCACACCCAGCTTATGTGGTGCTGAGGAATGGAACCCCAGTCCTTATACTTGATAGGCAAGCACTCTTAACTGCTGAGTTGTGCCCGCAGGCCTTGCATTTACTAGGCAAATGCTCTACCTGCTGTGCTATTCATCAAGTCTGTTTGGGGCTTTATTAATATATGTCTTATATGTGAATATTGAGTTCTTTTTCTAGATTTGGAAAATTTTTCTGCTATAATTATGGCATATAATTTTTCAAACTTTGAGTTTTATTTTAATTCTTCCTTTATTCAGTAATAAAGGAAGTTGTTGGTTTTTTCCCAAGTCACTTAGCAGCTAACGTATCCAGCTTCCTTATTGGTTTTTACGATATTACTGAGCATCTGGCATGCCTTGTCTGCAGGTTCTTACACCTGACCTCACATTGCTTAGACTTGTTACCCATACTTTCAGTTTCTCTCCTCTCTCTCTCTCTGTCTCTCTGTCTGTCTCTCTGTCTGTCTGTCTCTCTCTCTTTCTCTCTCTCTCTCTCTCCCTCTCTCTCTCTTTCTCCCTCATTTTGAGTCAGTGTCTTGCTCTTTAGTCCAGGCTAGTCTTGAACTCATTATGGAGCTCAGGCTGCCATCAAACATACAGCAGCCTTTTCTGCCCAGCTTCTCAAGTGCTGAGATTACCAGCTTGTGCTGTCATACCTGACTTACGTGGTGCTAGGGAATCAGTCAGAGCCATCTGCTTACTAGACAAGTGCTTTATCCACTGAGCTGCACTCCAAATCTTCCTTAATTGAACTTCTTATATCCTTAATTTCAGCTTGATTTCTTTTCATAATTTGTACATCTTTACCAAAAAGATCACTTACATCGTGTATTAACTCAGTTGGCTTATGGTTTGTGTTTTCTTTAAGCTCACTGACATTTCATTAATTAAATCCATTTTGTGTGTGTGTGTGTGTGTGTGTGTGTGTGTGTGTGTGTCCTCCTTAAGCTCTCTAAACATTTTATACATTTGCTTATGTGTTTCTTTGATGTCTTTGAACATCTTGGCCTTTTGGTTTCTGAGTTCATTTCTTGTAACCTTCTCCACTTCGTGGCCTGTGAGGTCAGCTGCTGGGGGTTAAGGGCTCTGGAGGCTCGTACTGCCTTGCTTTTTCATCTTTCTGTTGTTTTTGTGCCAAGGGCTGAAGATCAGCCAGACTCTGGAGTTGTCTTTAACTAGATTATGTATCCCTGTGGTATGTCCTTGGGTGTGGTTGTGTTCTGGGATTTATACCCCACTTCAGCTCACTGTTTAATATTTGACCGTCTTCTTAGTGTTCAACCTTCTTCTGGGGCCACACAGGGAGGGACAACCACAGTAATGTTGACAAAGAAAAGCCAGGTATTGGCATTGAAAAAGCAATATCGATAGTCGAAGAAAACCATTTGTTGACATACCTTTAAAACCTGTTAAAACCTATAATTATATCCCCCTTAACAGTAGAAAGGGGTCTGCAATACTTCTGAAGGCACAAAGGAAAACCAAATACTGATATGCCATAGGGATTTACTAAAAGTAACAACTACATTCCTATTAATAATAGAAATCAGTATTAATGGTTTAATAAACAAATTTCTAAAAATTATTAACAATAGTAATCAGAATAAAATGGTGGGATTGGATAAAGGGAAAAATAGAAAAAATAAAATTTGAAAAAAGAAAGGGAAGATGATAAAAAGGAGAAAATGAGATAAGCATTCAGTTGACTAAAAGAAGCTTAGAATTAGTTATAAATAACAGAGAAGAAAAAAAAAGGAACAAAACGAAAGCAAAAAAAGTGAAAAGAACAAGAACTTATAAAATAAAAAGAGAAATGAGTCAAAATTTTCTTTTGTGCTGAAGCCTTTCAGTGAGTAGGTTTTTTCCAGGTCCTGGGATTTGGAATCCACTAGAGACGGAGGAGGGATGGTGAGTCACAGGTGGGACCCGTTGTGTCTCACAGCCACTTTTGGCGGTGTGGTTGCTGAGTCCTATCCTACTTTTCCCACTGAGCATGCTGTTGCATGGCTAGGGGCAGTAGTTACTGTCGTGGCTTTTGGTGTTTGTGTCCTACTGGGCACCCTGAGCCCCTGCTAACTGCACCTAGTTTTGTGACTTGTGAACACACGGTGCCCTCCTTGCTCCACAGCACCTCCGTTCATATATCCCTGAATGTGGGAAATGCCATGGTAAGGTGTACCTCTGAGCACATTGACAGGTGGGGAAACAAGCCGGCCACGGAGTTCTGCCTGGAAACAGGCAGCAGGAGCAGGCAGGCAGTCAGACCCACCCGCCTGAGAAGACTCCTTGCAGCCAGCCTGCCTCCTCTCCACAGCAAACAGAACCACCACATCCTGCAAGGCCTGAGCTCACCACTGCTTCACCATCTCAGGGGATCTTGGCTAGCCCGCCCCCTCTCCGTGACTGTTTCTTGTGGTATCTCCAGCCCAGTCATGTAGTGGGGTGACCTCAGCAACACTGGAGTGCATTTGCTCTGCACCTCTTGATTCTTGGATTAGCTCAGTTTTAAGCAGTCAGCCCTTTGCAAGGTGGCTGTTGATTTATGTCACTCCCAAATATGGCTGCCACTCCAGGGCTTCTCAAATGCTAGGCTGCTGTGCTGGAGGAGTCACTTTCAGAGTAAAACCCCACACTGTATTTGCAGCTTGCAATAACCAAGGCCTTTCTTGCGGCCAGCACGTCCCCTCGTCACCTCCCACCCCCATCTGTGGTTGCCCACCCTCTTTAGGCTTACCTTGTGTTCGCAGAGACAAGTTTCCCCTCCCCGGGAACTGGGTTAGTATTCCCAGCTGCGTCATCCCAGTCTGCAGGGTGTTCAAGTTTCTGCAGTTTCCTCTGTGGCTTCTAGCTTTCTCTTTGCTTCCCTCTTGATTCCTGGAGCTCTTCCTCGCTTTTTCATCACTAAATTATGTTTTCCAGGTGTTTCTAATCTAGGTCCTAAAGCAGCTGTGATTTGCTGCTGGCCTTTACGCCGCCATCTTTGATCTCACATCTGATTTGAAATACCAGACAACTAAACAATTAAACAATTTTATTAATTTAATAAAAGCTGAAATAAAAAGGTTTGGTAGAAAAATATGCTGTGTCTAATGTTAGTAAGGGAACTGATAAACTGCCTTTTTAATTAGCTAAGGAACAAGATTAAAAATATTTTAAATTAGTTATAATGCATAGATTTAAAGTAAGGTGTATAACTTCAAGATCCACAGGGGGGGAAAACACCTCTGAGAAACAGAATTAATTCTGTTGAAAACAAAGCAACCAAAATTGGAAGTATAAAATAAAATTATAAAATTACCACTTTTTTCTGAATATATATGAGCTAAATTTCTTCATTAAAAGAAGACATTTCTTGGATTAAATTTAAAAATCAAGTCCAATCACCACATTTCTAAGATCCCACCAACTGTAAGATACATTATTAACTTCAGAGAAGTGTTTAGGAAAAAAGAAACTTTCCAGATGTACATACTAATTGTAAGATGTACCACATTTCCATGAAATACAACATATAAAAAAGTATGTGTTACCATGAATTGTCATGTATGCTATTTTTAAGAGTAATGCCTCCGTAAGTCAAACGACAAAAATGAATGGATAAGCAAAGCCTGTTATAGTTGAAAAAAAAGGAAAGCAGAAAATATGAGAATGGCAGTATAAATATAGACAAGAGCTGGAGGGAGGCAGGTCAGTGGTAGAGCACCCCCCAACCCCCAGCATGCAAGAGGCCTCAGTCCAATTCTCATCACCTCAAGGAGAACTCCTGCTAAATGGAGCTTTAAAAATCATTGTACGTGGATGAATATTAAATCCTTCAGAGTAATCTAACTATTTCATCTATGGCTTGCCTCCCTTATTTTAGCTTCTGGTTATTATGTAGATTTTCCCCTTTTTATTTTCTATTGGTAATTTTGATTGGCAGTTGAGGGGAAAAAGAGGGTGTGCAGAGGGAATTAGTCGTTTACTTATTAAGTCAGCATTTTCTTCAGAAGTCTAAATCTCATGTTTTAGATCTATGTCCCCCAAAAGACTCACGTGCTTAGAAGTGCAGCTTTTGTAAGGTGATTGGATCCTGGGGCTCTATACTCATCATACGTTGATCCGTTACTGAGCTCATGGCTGAATGTACTGTTAGGAGTTGAGATCTCTAAGATTTTTCAGGGCTGGAAGCATAGCTCAGTGGTTAGAGTACTTGCCAACAATCCCAAGGCCACAAGTTCAATCACCCAGCCCTGCATAAGCTGGGGGTGGTGTTGCATGCCTATACTCCCCAGGAGCCTGAGGCAGGAGAATTCTCTTGTGTTTGAGGTCAGCCTTGGATGCATAGTGAGTTCAGGAGCAACTTGGACTACTACTACTAACCTTGTCTCAAAAAAAAATTTTTTTTTTTTTGTTTTTTGTTTCTGGGAGCTTGCCTTTGAAGGGTGTATCTCCCTACCCAGCTCCTCCTCTCTCTGCTTCCTGGCCACCATGGGGTGAGAACCTTTCCTACAGCAGAGCCTACTGCCATGCCATTTCTGCCTCCTCCTTTAAATTGCCAGCGTCAGGTATTCTTTTTCCCATCAACAGGAGAGTAACTGCTACACTGCTCTCCTTCCTAAGAGGAAGATTGACCTGCACTACAGCAATGGGGATATTTTAAAAAGCAAAAGCCACTGAACAGTATTACAAAAAACTAATTTAATGATGTTTTCATTGATGATTGTTTCTTTTCTTTTCAGATCTTCCTACCAAGCTTGTAATTGATATTAAAGACATAAAATGCAGCTACACTGAGATTTTGACAGTTCAAAGCCAGTGTGAGCCAGAGTGCAGTGAACCAGGTAGAAACTTTGAATATATCATTGGGCTTGTCAAAGACTACTTGTGTAAAATGAAAAAGTATTATGTATTCATGAAAATAGCTTACTGCGTCAGTTTTTAGGTTTAAATTTTTATTATTATAGTAATTGTCTTTTCTTCTATCTGCCTGTTTATATTTATTATCATTAGAATCTTATGAGCATCAAAAGTGAGTCATAAGAGAGGCGTATCACAATGACTAGAGAAGAATGGAAGAAGTATCATTAATATTCAAAGTAGAAATTGTAATAAAATATATAGCTTAATAAATAAAATATTAACTAGTAATCCTGTTGATCTTTGTTATAACCTTTAAAAATACAACTTTTTAATCTCCCAAAGCAATTCTATCATTTTCTGCTCTGCCATTAATGCATTATTCTCTTACCAAATTTGGAACCTCAGAATTATATATTTTGTTCCATTATAGTGCCAAGTTCTGTTGTCTCTTAAGTATCCTGATATTTTATTTAGCTATATTCAGGGGCTAGAGAAATGGCACAGTGATTAAAGCACTTGCCTTGCAAGCTCAAGGCCCTGAGTTCAGTTTCCCAAGCATGGTGGTGCACGCCTGTAATCCCAGCACTCAGGAGGCTGAGGCAGGAGGATTGCCATACGACCAAGAACAGTCTGGGCTCTCTAGTGAGTTCAGGAGCAGCCTGGGCTACAGAGGAAGACCCTGTCTCAAAAAAGTATTATAAACAAATAGTTATATTTATAATTGGATTACATTAATCATCTATTTAGAAGTTTTATTTATTTATGAAAGTGATAAACTACACTGACTACTCATCAATCAATGAGGTTATTTTTTTCAAGCCCATTCTTTATTTGTAAATTTGTGCTATGCCATCAAGACTCATTAAAACAAAGACTTCTTCATAATAGTATTTGCTTAATATCAGTAATATTTAGAATGGAGATTAAAAACACAGTATGATCTCCTAAGTAGTGACAGAATTGAAGCCAACTAGGACCCACCTCTTAACAGCACGTGAAATCTATAGATATTCTACAACATTCAGATACATGAGGCTTTTGGGGAATATTCCAAATCCAAACTATCACGCTACGTCTCAAAATAAGAAAAATTTTAAATGCCGGGAAAATGAAACTCAGTGACATGGTGCTTGCCTAGCATGTCTGAGGTCCTGGGCTCCATCTCCAGCACTAAAAAATTACAACTTGTATAAATGAGATACCATGTGAGATATATATAATTTCTTATATAGAAAGCAATTTAAGACCATTTTTATCTCTTTAATAATCAATTTTTATTGAAATAGTTGGTTTAACAAAGTGATCAAAATTAATAATCTCTTATAAAAAACTAAAGTTTTATTTTATGTTATATAATTTTTACATTTTCATGTATTTCAGGAAAACTAGAAAGATCACTAACTCACCTGCACCAAACAAGCCACCATTCTTCAGAGAATTCACCATGTGTGGAACCTCAGCCATTTCCAGTTTCTCCTGTTCCGTTATGTAAAAGACTTCAACCATTTCCATTTTATTCTGTTTATAAATTGTAAGTAGAGACTTTATCTGGAACTCAAGTTGCGACTCAGAACAAACTGGTGTCAATTAAATATATCTATATAAAGGCAATTTCCAAGATAATTTATGAAAAAATTTAAGAGACAATACAAGTGTACTTATAGGCATCAGAAAGGAAGGACTATGGGACTATAGATGTACATATTTGGTTTTAGGAATGGCAGCATAACTTTAGAAGGGGTCATGAGAAACAAGTACCATGACTTATGGATGGGAGATTTTTTCACAAAATGGTCTTTCATGCATTTAGAATTTTGAATATGAATATATTATTATGAAAAATAAATAATTTGGGAAAGTGAAGATCATGACATTAGAATATGATACTTAGGACATTGCTTTTCGATACTTGCCAAGGACAGTGCCTCTGTTGGCACTTACTGCCAGGGAAGGCAGTTTGTGGAATGTCCGTTTGCTGAGGCTGCCATAATAAATATTTCAGATTGGGTAGTATAAACAGTTTATTTCTTCACAGTTTTGGAGGCTAGAAGCTCAAAAACCAAAAGTGTCAGGGTTGATTTTGTTCATTTTCTCTCTCTAGCTTATAGATGGCTGTCCTCTCCTTCTGTGTTCACAGAGTCTTCTATTTTTGTCTGTGTCCTAGACTTTTATAAGGACACCAGTTATGTAGAATTACAGTATACCCTAATAACCCCATTTAAACTAATTTCCTCTTGAAAGATCATATCTCTGGTGTCATTTCACCTCAGGGACTGAGGATTATACAATTCACCATACAAATTTGAAAGGGATAAAATTCAGTCTGTATTAAGTAGTTTAAAGCTCTGAACTAGAGATAGGAAATTTGGCTGTATCAGTTATAAACTTTAAAAAGCTTAATTTCTCTGTGCCTCAGTTATTCAATCTATAATACTGGGTATAATAGTATCTACTTCACAGGGCTCTTACTAATATCTAAGAGATTTGGTCATAGTTCTCTAGCTGGAATAGCCAAGGACCACAGAATAGCACAGTGGCTTATGAGTGAAAGTGGTTGTTGACTTACTCACCCTAGGAGTACCAGGGGTCATATCCTGTTTTTAACAGAGGACGTTTACAAACTCTGTTCATTTCTAAATAAATATGGTCTCAGTGTTGGGGAAACTAGAAATTGAACCAAAACTTGATCCATACATCTGTTCAATACCGCTGAATTTCTATGCAGAATGGCTTATGGTCTTAGAATTGATACTGGGGGATTAGATCACTGTGTCCTGTTTGAGTCAAATTTAATAACTTAAGAGACCAGCATATTTGTCTTGGCACAGTCTGAGACGTCTTTGGTTGCTGTCTTATACCATGTGATGTACATGTAATATTTTCTGAGATAGATTAGTCTGTTATCTTGGAATAAATTCACTCTATGCCTCTGCTCCTGTTGCCAGTTACATAACTAGGAACATAACCAAGATAGTCCCCTGCTTCCCCACTGTAAATTTGGAACTTAAATGTGTCCTAAAATAACATACTTTCAGGAAAATCATAAAAAACTACAATTACTTGTGCTGTTCCAGAACTGGAAACAGTAAGACCTGTGTGCACAATTTTGAGTGTAGCTATGATTCTGCCAGAGAAAGATGCTTTTGGATTACTAGGAACAACTTGCTTAAACTATGAAGGGCCTCGGGAAGGTTTCAAACCACGATACAGGAGAACCAACTCTGGCAGTCTCCGTACATGTTCATCTTGTCTGTAGGAGTTGTTTGCCTTGGTGGGGTAGATTTGTGCTGTGGAGAACTCTGCCATGAACAGAGCTGTCCACAGTATATATAAGCCCCCAAAAAAGCTGGGGACAAGTATAAAAACTACTTGTAATTTGTTTAAATATTTTTAGTCTCTTTGCTAAAGTGAAAGATATTTACTTGCAGGATTAGAAACAGAAACTGGCAAATATTACTACAATCTTCCATTTTAATTTTTATGTTAAAAGCATTAATTACACTATAATAAGCTGATTTTTAAACCAGTGTATATTTATTGCTATAATTCAAATATCTAACGAAGATTTGTGGATCAGTTTTTATCTAATGCATCATGATTGGGCAAAGTTAGAACAGAAAAGGCTTTTAGATTAGCTAGTGGTTCTAGAGCCACTTGAAACAACTCAGAGTATTTCATCACTAGTGCATTCACAAGCAAAAGATAAATCACTTTATTGGTTTATGACCATAAAAATATAAAGGTCATACTTTAAAAAAGGTTTTATAGCTCAATTATAAAAGTAAAAACAGAAGAAAGTATTAAATCTTTTTAAAAGATGGGAAATAATAAGTAGTCTTATTTTTATAGTTAATTTTATTTCAAAACACAACATTTTGGCTCAAAATAATGCCTGGTTAAATATTTTTAGCACCTACCACATGAAAGATCCTATGATAGATTTTAGGGTGGTAAAAAAAGTCTGTATGGAAAAAGTCTCTTTGACATAAGATTTTGTTTCCATTTTAACCGAGTACTGACTTGTGAACAAGTCACAACTCGATGAGTCTTTGGAATGTCCCATTAAGAACAAAAATATTTGTTATGTTGGATGTGGCTGGTATAAATATTTCCCCTTTCTTGCACTTTAAAATAATTGTCTGTGATTTGAAGTGTTTGTTAAAGAAACCTTGGTAAGATTCAAGAATTGTCCAGATTCTTAAATTTCCTATATCGTGTGTCCAGATTTCTTAATTATATAGGTAAACTAGATAGTTTAAACATAAAATCTAACTTTCTTCTAACCTACATTATCAATTTTACTAACATTACTTATTTTAGCATGGTTATATACGTCTGATTGGAATAAAGAAATAGAATGCAATCAATTTTTCAAGCAGGGGAAGTGGGAGGTTTGGGTTATAAGAAGTTTATGAATAAATAAACCAAGGTGGGTAGTTTCATCGGTACTGTGAGCTGTGATTCATATTGATTGTCATGCATAATTGTTTCCTCCTGTCTCCTCATCACCCCCAAACACACTAACAGACACACCATGCATCACTCATTCACATAACCAAGATTGAAGGACCTGAAGTAAACTTCAGGTCTTGTCACCTCTGGAGAAGGAACAGTAGACAGGACTTCCGTAAAGGTCTGATCCTCGGCCATTGGAGAGTCCAGTATTTCTGTAGAAAAATGGACTTGAAACTGAAACTGTTGAGTAATAATCTCAGTAGTTTTACTTAGATCATACTTTTAATTTTTGGTGGCTTATAGAGTTGGTATTGTCAAAGCTTAGGGAGGGAGGTGATAAAACCATCATGTCAGCTCCCTCTGGCTCGAGGTTACACTGAAGGAAATACAAGAGTAATGGATAGGCAAGCATGAGTAATTAAGGCGTTTATGAGTGACCAGACTTTCCTAGAAAAGAGAGAATGTTAGAAATATGGTCTGTAGAACTCTGTTTCAGCTTACGCATTTATTAAGTGATTAATTTTCCACTTGCTTTTAAGTGTAAAAATTACTTAGTAAAATATTTTTCTTTAAAAATTTTATACAAAAGGACTCAGTACTGCTCATGTGTTAAATTTTCTTTTCCAGTAGCTCGCTTACTGCTGATGAACTGGCTAATAAACAGTATATGGTGTGGCAGTTAGAAAACTGCAGAAGCTCCTGGACCTCATTGTTACTTACAGGTAGAGAATAACTGCATTTGAATGGTACAGAGAAAGCATAAGTAGAAATGTGCACTGAGTTGTTACCGTTTCTTAACACAGAATGTATAACTTAGTACAGAGCTAAAATACCCAGATGTCTGCCACAAGGTTCCTTATGCTAAATGTAGGAGTATATGAGGAGATCTTGATTTTGTTGATTTCCTGGGTAAAATTCCTGTACATGGAACAAAACGAAAAAAAACACAGATAGTACATGAAGCAGTCCCATATGCATAGTTTACATTTCTGTCTATGATTATTAAATAATGTCATTTATCTTACCTGAAAAATAATGTTAGAATTTTTA
This sequence comes from Ctenodactylus gundi, assembly GCA_004027205.1. NCBI lineage: Eukaryota > Metazoa > Chordata > Mammalia > Rodentia > Ctenodactylidae > Ctenodactylus > Ctenodactylus gundi. Next base: position 643,763 of record PVKB01000520.1, read on the forward strand.
GTTTTCCAAAGGGAATATTTAAAGACATTTTAACAAAATATAACCTAACAAAATTATTTTCAGTTAAACACAAATTTCATGTGTATATTTAAAATTTTGTTAAAATTAAACTCCTTCTGTGTCTGGACTATTCCATTTTTTAAAATAGAAATTCTAATATTCCTTATTTATTTATTTATTTATTTATTTTGCATTTTGAGGCCAAAACCAAAGTAAAAGCAAGAAAAGCAAGAAATCATCAAAGCTGACTTTCACTCCAAGGATTTCTGCTCAATCCTGGAAATCCTGAGCTTCAGTTTTGATGTCTGCATGGAGTTTAGGGTTAAGAAATATCCTACATGGAGCATCTGTGGAATAGACCCCCAACCTTTTTGGCACCAGGGGCTGGTTTCCTACAGGACAAATTTCCCACAGATGGAAGGAGTTGGGGGATAGTTTCTTTCCCCTAGGAAGTGTACAACCTAGGTCTCTTACATGCACAGTTCATAATAGGGGTCACACTCCTGTGAGAATCTAATGCCAACACTGATCCCACAGGAGATAGAGCTCAGGCAAAAATGTGAGTGATGGAGTATGGTTGTAAATACAGACGGTGCTTCCCTTGCCAGCCTGCTACTCACCTCCTCCTGAGCAGCCTGTTTCCTAACAGGCCACAGACTGGTACTCGTGTGTGCCCCAAGGATTTGTGCATGGCTGTCTGCTAGGGGCTCCTTGCATAAACTGGGAGGCCAGCAAACAAAAATAAGCTACCGTGTAGAAGTGGACACTGAGCAAATTTCCCTGTACCTGCCCTGGTGGTGAAGGAGATAGAAAAAAATAAAAAGGATATTTTTCCTCCGCTTAGCCGAATTATTTTTAATGAAAAGCCAACCCTCAAGTTAGGTAGCAGCCTGAATTCAGGCCTCCTATGTAATTTGAAAAAGAGGTGGTAGTTTAAATTAAAATGGTCCCAGGCTTACAGTGTACTCTCAAAAAACAGAGGAACACAGTGTCGTAGTAACTGTCCTGATGCTGGCACGTCACACCTGACTCCACAGTATAGGGAAGGAAGATTTTCAGAGGTTCTCCGTCCACTCACTGGCACCTGGCATTAGTGGAAGGTGTAGCAGAGGGCGTGGCTGGAGAAGAGCTGTTCACCACACAGAAAGCAGAGTAAGAGAGAATGGCCGAGCTACTGAAGGAGGTCTTTCCAGGCCAGACCTCACTGATCTGCCCTTCAGACCAGACTCCACCTCTTAACAGCACATGGAATCAAAGTATTAATCCACTGATATGATTAACATCCTCTGATTCAGTCACGTGCCAAATACATGTGGCTTTGGTAGGGGCCAGGGGGATTCTCGATCAGAAACAGCACACAGGCATATCTTTTCAAGAGGAATATACATGCTTTCTGGAGGAATACACTTTAGGTCAATCTTAAGAGGAATCTACAAAGTCCAATGAGGATAACAAAACCAACAAAAACATTTCTTAGTTATTTTCTCATTGTTCTGATGGAGTACCTAACACACACAATTTAAGGGAGGAAAGACTTTAGCTCACAGTATCAGGTCTCAGCCCATTCATGGGCAGCTGGCAATGGAAGTGGAAGCACATGGCAGAGGCCAGAGAGCCGCTCACAGCATGGCAGACAGAAAGCCAGATGGGGAAGGGGGTGGAGCTTGTTAATACTGTTCAGGTCATGTCCCAGTGATCTGCCCCTTTTGGTTCTGGCCTCAGTGTTCCACCACTTCATGTTAGGCCCTGTGATTCATCCCTTCCAGTCACATGCCCAGTAATCCACCACACAACTATAACCTGTCACACACTTGTGATCCACTTCATATGCATAATCTACCACACATCCGTAATCCATAAAATTCAAATACATGAGTCATTTTAGATTCAAGCCATAATATTCTATCCCTTGGTACCAAAAGACTCATGTCTGCCTCCTTATGACTTACCTCCTTACTAAAATCATTTAGTCCTTCTCTAAGAATTGCCAAAGTCTTAACAGTTCCAGCATTGCTAAAAATTCTAAGTTAAAAGTGTCTTATGAGACTTATAGCAAACTCTTAGTTGTGAGCCCCTGTAAAAATCAAAGAAAAGTTAAACACTTCCAGAATACAATGACACAGGGTAAATATTTCCAATCCAAGAGAGAGAAGTAGGAGTATAAAAAGCAGCTGGACCAAAGCAGGAATGGAACCTAACAGGACAATAACAAAATCTTGCAGTTCCATTAAATATTGGAGCTTGTGTCCAGAATCCTGTGCAAGCTGCGGAAAGATGTAAACTTCACAGGTTTTGGTCTATCCTGCCCCTACAGCATTGCCTCAGGCTGTAATCTCCTTAACCTTTCTTTGGGCTGGATCAGTTCATAGGCTGCGGTCTGCCTCTGTAGGTGATCTGCATTGCTGGCTTCTTTAATTTTCCAGGGTCTTCACTGCATCTTAATGTACTCCTTCAAACTTCATACATTGTGCTTCCAGGGGCACACTGCCTGGTCTTCAAAGCCTTCCTCTGAAATCTGGGAGGAAGCTTCCATGACCCCATAACTCTTACACTCTGCATGGCCTGTGAAATCTGCACCACGTAGATGATGCCAAGATCTGCCACTGGCTTAAGCAGCAGTCTGTCCCACTTGGACATCATTTCTGAGGCCTCTGAGTTTTGACATGGCTCAACTCCTTGGGGATTTATGTTCCTAGGTTGCCCTGCAAGATACCCTATGGGCACCTCTTTCCAAAGCAAAGCCCTCTACATTTCCACCCTTTAATTGATAGTGTTGAGTCTTGCTGATTCCTGAGACAGCCTCAAGGACTCTTTTTTATATTCCGGACTGCAAGTACCTGGCATCTTTTTAATGCTACTCTTTAACAGCCATGTACTTTCTTACTTCAAATGCAAAATTTTTATATCTGTTTTCTCTGCCATTTCCTCCTGCTTCTCAGTGAAGAGCTGGCTAAAAACTACAAACAGTACCCATGTGACAGCCTGAACATTGGGCTGCTTGAAATTTCCTCCATTAGATTAAGTAGTCCACCACTGTCCTTAATTTCAGTTTCAAGCATTGTCTTAGGACAGGAGCAAAATGCCAACACACTTTTTTTAGACCAGTTGCCAGTAAAGTCCTCCTTTCCTTCTGAAACTTCTTGAGCCTGGCCTTTCCAGTCTGCAGTTCTCTTAATATTCTGGTCTTCAGAGCTCTGGCTAGAATCTCACACCAAGGTCAGCTCACAGCATTCTGAGACCTCTGTAGTCAGCATCTTCAAATCTTTCCAGACTCCTCTGCAAACCAATTACAAAGGCATAGCAATGATCCCACTTCTCTTGCACCAGTTCCTGGCTTAATTTCTTATTAATTTCTGGGACAGAATACCCAACATCCACAATTGAAGGGAGGAAAGATTTATTTTAGTAATTACTATTATTAACATTTATACTTGTCAGTTTTTATTTTGCTGTCATTACAAAAGCACCATTTCAAAATTAAGATTTCAGAATTTATATTCTTAATTTTGTGTGGATTTTTACAACACAGATAGTAATTTAAGTATCTGTGTTACTTCGCTTCCTCCATATGTTACAGTTTCTCCTATTTCAGCTAAATGGTAATGAAGCAATAAGCACTGTACCATGACAGTTAAGATGATATTTATCAAAAAAAAATTGTGAACAAATATATCTTGTTTAGGCTTATTATAACTAGAATTTTTATTTCATAAATCTCATTGAAGATTAAACTTCAGGCTTTCACATTGAGCTATAGCCCTTGAACTTACATTTTTATTTTTTGAGGTAAGGTCTCAGGTTGGAGGTGTAGCTCAGTGGTTAAGGCACTTGCATAACCAGCCCAAGGCCCTGGATTTGATTATCTAGCACTACGGAAGTTGGATGTGGTGGCCCAGAATTTGGAAGCCTGAGGCAGGAGGATTACTGTGAGTTTGAGGCCAGCCCTGTCTCAAAAAAAGGAAACAAAATTGAGATATAGGGTCTCACTGAGTCACTATGCCCAGCTGGATTCATTCATACTTGTAATTCTCTTGCCTCAGCCTCCCACCATGCTTAAATAACAGGTATGTGCTACCATGCCCAGCACTAATAAATCTTTTTTCCCATTTTATTGATATGTATAGATGCAATATATGTTTACATTGATCTTGAGTATTTTGTGCATATACATATCGTGGCAAAATTAAAAATCCTTCCCCTCTCCCTTTTCAACTCTTCCACCCCTCCTGCTCCCCTCTGATTCCCATTATTAGTTCTGTGAAATAATTGTGATCTTGGTTTCTCATATTAAAGAGACCATTCAAGATTTAACCTTCTTCTGACTCACTTACTGAGCAAGATAGTCTCAAGTTGCATCCATTTACCTACAAAGCCTCCAATATATATCATTGTAGATGAGTAGTATTCCATTGTGTAAAAATACCATAATTTATGTATCCATTGGTCATTTGATGGGTATTTTGGTCTTCATATTTTAGCTATTGTTAGTTGTGCTGCTATGAACATGGGTATACATGTATCTTAACCCAGACCACTATATTCAGTAGAATTATCCTTTAAATTAGTGGGAGAAATTAAAACTTTCCATGATAAAGCCTAAAGAAATTTGCAGCCACTAAACCAACAGTGCAGAAAATACTAAACAGAACCTTAGACAGAGAAAGGGAGACTAACAACACCAAAGACACTAGAGAAAAGGAGGCAACGGAAAGAGAATGAGATGGCAAGAGAGTGAGGCAAGCAAATAACATTGAAAAATTGTAATGTTGGCAGGACATGCCAAATACACCTCGGTACTAACTCTGAATGTGAATGGCCTCAACTCACCTCAAAAGACACAGACCGGCTGAGTGGATCAAACACAAAAACCCACAATTTACTGCTTATAAGAGACACACCTTACCCCTAAGGAAACTCATAGACTGAAAATAAAAGGACGGAATTCAATATTTCATGCAACAGGACCCAGGAAACAAGCAGGAATAGCTACACTATTCCCAGACTCATCAGATTTTAAAACAAAACAGATTAGGAGAGAAAAAGATGGTCACTACACTGATTAAGGAACAGTAGAACAGGAAGAATTCACAATTGTCAATGTGTATGCTCCCAACTCTGGAGTACCCAATTATCTAACCAAACATTATTAGATTGACAAGGATATATAGGTCACAATACAACTATAGTAATAAATCTTACATTCTTCAAAATACTGTCAAAAGTATCAGTTTAATAATTGACAATGGTCAAAAAGAACATGGTTCCTTCTTTCACTCAGTACAGAGTTCTAAATTGTTTCTATTTGTCATTTTTTAAGTGCCAAGAATTCAAGAGCCCAACTGTCAATATTCAGTTGCAAATCTGAAAATGATGTTTTCTATCAAGGAGAAAAAGCTTGTAATTAATCCTGTCAAGGCGAAGTGGTGGAAACAAGCAAGGCTAAATCCCCTAATGATAGAAACTTTGGAACATCTGATTACATGTTTGTGTCATGATCAGTCCTCTAATGACACTGAAGTGGAGACATATTTGCCTACAAAAGTAGCTCAGCGTAAGTACATACTACCTAAATATAACTTGTATGAACATTTTCAAGATAAAAAAATGTTAAGTACCAGATTTCTTCTGTTAAAGTAATATAAGTAAGTTCACGTTCAGTATTGGCTCTGTTCTGCCACAGTTGATGGCTGTGGCTCTCTTGGGCCTCATTTTCTTCCTCAAAAGAATAAGGACGTTTGACTGGCTAATCCTAAATCCTATCCTGTCCTGAAATTCCGTGTTCTCAGGTTTGTTTTGTTTTTATTTAGCCATTTCAACTAAGTTACTTTTATATTAACAAATGATTAATTGTAGTCAAGTTGTTGTGTTTAGACATAAACTAGTATTTTGTAGTAACTTATTTTTGACCTAACAGCTCTACTTTGGCATTCAGTAACAGTAATTTCTCTTCAACAATAAAATAAATCCTCCTTTGTTACCAAAAAGTTTACTAAACTTATTTTTTTTTACTTACACTGTTTAAGAAAACAAAGTATATTTTGAGTATTTACTTTTGTTATTTTGGTTGCTATTAATGCCATAGAAAATGGAACGTATTTGGCACCAAATACAAATATGTTTAAGATAGGTTGTACAATAAATACTAATTTTCAGTGTCAAAAGATTTGGAGAAATTTACATTTGATTTATTATCAAGTAATATATGTAAAATGATTTTAAAAATTATATATATTAAGAGACTGTCCTGAGGAAGTAAGAAATTGAGATGAGAATTCTAATGAGGAAAGTGTGTTTCAGAGACACAAAGCTTAGTGTGCTTTGAGTGTGGTAGGAAGGAAACCAGGTCAGCAGACTACATCCAGCAAGCACACATCAGGCCATCCCAGGCCATGATGGTTACCTATGGTAGAATAAAATTTTAAAGAAGATTTAGTTAAGTGACAATAAAAAGAAAAGGAAGAATTTTTATGGGATCTTTAAAAATCTGGATATTTGTATAAAGCTTTGTAAAGTATTATAATATGTAAATAATTTGAGATTAAAATAAAGTATATTTATTTTGATATCCAATCATGATGATAGTATGATTCTGAAGATTAGGAAACAGTTACTATTTCTAGATCCCATAACCCAAGTTTTAGAGTAGAGGTGCTTAAGAAGGTAGTAATAGTGGGAAAAAGCATAGCCCAGTAGTTAAAGTGCTTGTGTAGCAAGCTCAAGGCCCTGAGTTTGATTACCCAGCACCACAGAACCGAAACATGGTGGTGCACATCTGTCATCCCAGCACTGAGGCAGGAAGAGTATTGTGAGTTCCAGGCCACGCGGGGCTACATAGTGAGTTCAGGACCAGCCTAGACTACATAGAAAGATGCTGTCTCAAAATAAATAAATAAAGATAATAGATATAAATAATCAGGAAACTGAAATAATAATTCCAGCTGACCTGCTAACAGGATTATCTCTGGAGACTGTGTCAGAGGCTGCAAACTGATTGCACTCAGGCCCTATTCAGCCCATCTATTATTGACTCACATAATGTTTTAAGTACTTAATAACACCTAAGATTTTGGATATTTCACATAATGATCTGTATGTCTTGAAATTTCTAAAAACTAGACTGAGATTGTCAAAGAGCAACAATTAGGGCCCTAAGCAACTCTCCACTTTAAACAGACTGCGCAAGGACCACCTCACTGTAGATCTCGGCACCTACAAGCTGAGGGTGGGCGTTACTAAGCATTCAGCATTGCTCTTGCGATTTTTGTTTTCCATTTAGTGTAATTAAAAGGAAAGTAAAATGTTTATTATATCAACTCTTAATACAATCAAAAACAAAAATTATAAGACCACATTTTGGAGGAAAAGAACACAAAGTTTGTTCTCTAAAGATTGTGATTTAACACTAGCCATAATATTTCACTCATTACATGTGTAGTTGGTCCTATAAACACTTAGTTTTTAAAAATCAACTTTATGAGGTACACTTTACACATAAAGAACCATATACATTGCATATATCTGTGAAACTACCACCACAGAGAGATATGGTGGAAGATCTCTATCACCGCAGCATCCCTGGGCCTCCTTGTGGTCCTTCTCACAATCCTTCCCCACCAGCCTTCACCTTTAGCAAACCCTGTTCTGCTTCTCTTACTATGTTCTGGTTTCCCCTATTCTTTTTTTATGTAATGGCCTCAAACTCATGACAGTCCTCCTGCCTCAGCCTTCCAAATGCTAGGATTACAGGCAAGTGCAACCACGCCCAGCTTGTATGGTGCTGGGGAATTGAACTATGGGCCTTGTGCTTACTAGGCAGTTGTTGTACTCAGGTGCTATTCCTCTGATTGTTCAGTCTTATAAGAAACCATTAAAATTATTTTGCAAAGCAATTTCACCATTGTGCGTTTCCACAAGCAACGTGTGAGTTTCAGTTACCCTGTATCCTTGGGAGCATTTGAGAGTAGCTATTCTAGTGCGTATGTTGTGGTTTTTCATTGTGGTTTTAGTTCGTATGTACATGATAACAAATAACCATGAACATTTTTACATGTTTATTGACTTTTTCTATTTCCTCTTTTTTAAGGAAAAATGATAGCTTATTGTGAAGTAATTCATTACCATATAGTTATCATATATAAAATATACCATTCTGTGGTTTTTAGTGTAATCACAGAAGGCTATCGTCATCAGTGCTTCTTATGGATATTTTATATAAAGGGAAATGATGTAGAGTGACCTTTCATGACCACCTTCTCTCATTTAGTATGAGTGTTCAGGAGTCATCCATGTTATAGAATCATACAAAATATTGTTCAAATCTTTTGCCAATTTTTAATTAGATTGTTTGTAAATATTGAATTAAAAAGTTCTCTCTATATTTTGGGTAGTCTTTTGTCTGTTAACAATATTCCAGCGATTTTCTTCTAGTCACGCGACTTGCCTGGTACCAAAGTTTTGAGTAACCATTAGCTCTAAGGTTATAAGCTTATTAGCAAGAAGTTAAAATATTTATTAAATGTTTTATTTTATTTAGATCAAAAATTGAGTTTCTAAATAGTAAAACTCCTCAGGGTCAAATAACAAACCACAACTAAATGTTATATTAGTGTCTTAATTGAATGTTCATTTAGGCATGGAAGTAATTTGAGCATTTTTTTCAGCATTGCTAGAACATAAAAGTTGTTCTTCACCTGCTGAGCTTATTAATGAGAAATCTACAAGTGATCATATATTACTCCCACAAGAGAGTCCATCGCTGGCAAAAGAAGTACCAGATACATGTTTATCCGAGAAATGTACCCCCCTTGAGATGCCAAAAATAGAAGAAAAACTAAAGATTGACCAAGAAATGGTTGATAAAATAATCGAAAAGGAAGAAAATAACAATAACCCTGAGCCTCCCTATTCATTACCATCTAGTGCATCACCTTCCTCTTCCAGAATTAGAAAAGCATCTTTTGAACATGGTAGAAAGCAGGAGCATGATTTAGACCCTTTGAGCAATTTTATTATGCTGCGAAATAAATACAAAACTCACACCTCAAATACTGAAGTTGCAGACCATAGTGGAGATGGTGAGTAACTTAATAATGTTTTGACATAGATAAAAAGCATAAATTTCATTATCATTCATTCTCAAAGAAAAGGCTGTTAATTTGTGATACTTCCTATATGGGGAGATGGATATGGATATGTAAGTATAGATGAGGATACATGTTTTCAAAATAATTTAAAATAGCACATTTCAATTTGCAAAAAAAAAAGGCACTTTATAAGACTTGCTTCTGCAACATGGCCATACAGATTTACAGTATTTCTAATTTTTAAAAATGTTATTTACATGTCAACATCTCTTTTCCCTTTCCACCCCGCACCTCCCCTTATGTGCCCTTTCCCCCTCCACATGTCTATATTACTTTCTTCCATCTTTTTTTTTACTTTTTTATGGTTTCATTTTCTTACATTAGAGAAACCATACAGTGTTTAACTTTTAATTTTTCGTGTCTGATTCATTTTGCTAAGCATAATGGTCTCAAAGTGCATCGATTGTCCTACAGATGACTTAAATTTGTCATTCTTTATGGCAGAATAGAAGTCTATTGTGTGTGTGGGTGTGTGTGTGTAAAACATACCTTCTTTATCCATTTATCTATGATTGAGCATATTGGCTTCTTCCAAAATTTGACTGTTACAAATCATTCTGTTACAAACATGTGCCACTCTTGTGTGATGACTTTATCCCTTTTGGGAAGATACTTAGAAGAGGTATAGCTAGGTCAAATGGGATATCTGTTTTCAGTGTTTTGAGCATCTCCATACTGCTTTCCACAGTGGTTATACAAGTTTATAGTCCCACCAGCAATGTAGAGGAGGGTTCCTTTTTCCCCACAGCCTTGCCAGCATTTGTTGTTTTTAAAATTCTTAATACCAGCCATTCTTATTGGAGTTAGATGAAACCTCTGTGTTATTTTGATTTTCATTTCTCTGATGGCTAAAGATTCTGAACATTTTTTGCATATTTATTGACCATTCAGAATTCTTCTCAGAGCTGTTTATTCATTTCAGATTCCCGTTTTTTTATTGGGTCTTTTATTTTAGAGGACCTGGTTTTTTCTTTCAGTTCTTTGTATTTTCTTCATAATAGACTTCTTCTGTCTGAGGAGTAGCTGGTAAATATTTTTTCCCCATCCCATGGGTGCCCTCTTCATTCTGTTGATTGTTTCCTTTGCCGTGTAGAAGCATTTTAGTTTTATATAATCCCATTTGTTAATTCTTGATGTTATCTCATGTGCCTTGGGTGTTTTTTGAGAAATAACGCCTATGTATTCAAGGGTTTTGCTTATTTTTTTCTTCCAATAAGTTTTCCATTTAGTGTCCATGTTAGTGTCTTTGATCCATTTTGGTTAGATTTTGGTGAACAGTGAAAGCTGTGGGTCTAGTTTCATTCTTCTGCATGTGGCTAGCCAGTTTTTCCAGCACCATTTGTTCAAAAGGCTGCCTCTCCTCAGACTCAGGTTTTTGGCCTCTTTGTCAGAGATCAGATGGCTGAAGGCACTCAGAGATGTTTCTACGTCCTCAGTTCTATTCCACTGGTCCGCCTGTCTGTTTTTGTACCAATACCATGTGGTTTGTTTAATCACTGTTACTTTGTAATATAATTTGATATCTGACATGATACCTCCTGCTTTTTTTCTTTTTGGTTAGCATTATTTTGGCTAGTTTGGGTCTCATGATTTCATATAAATTTTTGGATCATTTTTCTAGTTCTTTGAAAAATGCTGTTGTTATCTTGGTTAGGATTGCATTGATTTTGTGTATTGTTTAGGTATTACAGCCATTTTGACAATGCTGGTTCTGCCTATCCAGGAATAGGGGATGTCTTCACATTTTGTAGAATTCTCTTCATTTCTTTTTTCAGAATATTATAGTTTTCAGTATAGCGATCCTTCACTTGCTTCCTTAGGTTGATTCCTAAGTATTTTTCTTTGAGGCAATTGTGAATAGAATTGTTTTTCTAACTTCTTTCTCTGTGTTTTCATTGTTGCTATAGAGGAATGCTATTGATTTTATGTCCTAAAGCTTGTTTTTTGATCCAGTCTTCCAGTTTTTTGATTGACAAGCTCTACCATTAGCATTGAGATTAATTATTGTAAGATTTTTACTGACTCTTGCCATTGTCCTGTTCTTCTAGAGTTGGCTCTTTGTTTTATCTTTTTGTTACACTTTCTCTTTAGATGTTTCCTTGCCTCTCTGCTCTTTGGTGTTGCTGCCTGTCTCTTTCTAAATTCCTTTAAGAATGTTCTGCAATGCTGGGCTAGTGTTCACAAGTTTCTTTAGGAATTTTTGGTCATGAGAAAATTTTTACTTCTTTATTTTTTAGGGATAGTTTTGCTAGATATAACAACCTAGGTTGACACTTGATTTCTTTTAAAACTTGAAAAATTTTGCTCCAGTTTCTACTGGCCTTATAGTTTGCATTGAGAAATCTGCAATAATTTGAATGGTTTTGCCTTAGTAAAATAGTATCTGTTTTTCTCTTACTGTTTTTATTCTTCTTTCTTTGTGTCGAATTTCCAAGGTTTTGATTATGATATGTTATGGTGACTTTCTGGTCGAGGTAATTTGGTATCCTACAGCTTGTACTGGAATATTAATTTCTCCTAGATTCAGGAAATTTTCTTGCATGACTTCAGTGAATAAATTCTTTATACCATTAATGCTGTCTTCGGCTCTTTCTCCCACACTCATAATTCTAAGGTTGGTTTTCTTTGAGTCATCCATCAGCTGTTGTATCCAACTACTTTGCTCGCTTCTAATTTTAGTGTCATGCCTTATTATTGCATTAGTTTCCTCATACTTGTCTTCAAGGTCTGAAATTCACAATATTTGAGCCAACTTCCACTGCTTTCAAATGAATTTTTCATATCCTGAACCTCAGCTAGATTTCTTTTCTGATTTTCAACTTCTCTGTTAAAATATTCCTTGCATTTCTTTATTTACTTCGGTCAACTTTTTTTTGTGTCTTCTAAATGCTCAGTAAGCTTTGTATTTATTACCACCATCATGTGTTTAGTAAGTTCCTCTTTAAGCCCACTGATCAGTACTTGCATTTCTTTAAGAATATCTTGTTTGAAGGGACTGTTCACAGAAACCAACTCATCTGTTTGCTTTTTGACTTCCTTTCCTATGAGTTCCACTATTTCAGAACCTGTGACATTAACTTCTGGAGTCTCGGGTGTTTCTCTGTGTCCTGTGGCCTCAGTATTTCAATTTCTTGTTCATCATTCTTCCATTCTTTTTTCTATGTTAGCTGACAGCCCTACATTAGGAGTAAGGATTTTATTTGCCCATTTAATTGCTTGTGTTTATTACTCTTTCTAGTGTTACAAGAGAGTATTTGCCGGAGTTGCAATTGTCTTATATTCCCTGCTCCTAACTACATCAAAGGTATTACACTATGTCATGTCATTTCACTTCTGGTAAAAAAAAAATTACACTCGAGAATAATTTTGACAGATATTACCTGATGAATAAATACAAAATACTTATGTGACTTAGAGCACAATTAGGTCTTACCACCTTTTGTCCCCTCTGATCTTTATCTTGTTTTATCTTGTACACGATCTTCAGTTTATGTTATCGTGGTTGCATATATTTTTCCAAAAGATGTGACAGCCTTTTATAGATCTGCTTAAAATTATATTGTTTGGTCAGTCAGTGTAATTTTTCATCATGATATATGTTTTGGTGAAATGCAAACAAGTACTTTAACATTCTAGAATTTTTGATCATATATATATGATCATATATATAGTTTCTTTTTTACTTGAAAATGTAAAACCATTTGCAATATATATTTATTTCAATTTTTAACAATTTTATTATGCTAAAAAATCACCTAACATAAAATTTAACTTTTTTATAAATACATGAATTCCAAATTCTATAATACATTAGAACCATGGGGTTTGGAGAATCAGTGAGTGTCTATGTCCACCCCTTTTTTCAGAGGTTCACCCCCTTCCCTATCTGATCTTTGCCTCTCTTTCTACCCTGTAATTCATGTTGGGGTCTTTTTATGTCATTATTTTTCTGCATTTCATAAGAGGGACACCCATCTATAGTCAGTCTTTTGTGCTTGGTCCATTTCCCTGAGCATTATTGACTCTAGGTGGCCCCATTTTCATTCAAATGCTTCCTATCTGTCTGTCTTTATGGCTGCATAGTATTCCATTATGTATAGGTAGCACATCTTCTTTAACCATTCCTCTATATATGGGCAGGTAGGTTATTTCCAGTATTTGGCTATTATGAATTGTGCGGCTATAAACACAGATATGCATGTGTCTTTTCAATATGTTAACTTTATTTCTTTTGGGAGCATAACCAGTAGAGCAGTAGCTGGATCCAATGGGATTTTCTATTCTCAGTGTTCTAAGTAATCTCCAGACTGCTTTCTATAATGGCTGTACCAGATTGTATTCTGGCAAGCAGTGGAGTAGAGTTCTTTTTTTTTCTGCACTCTCACCAGCAATTGTTGTTTGAGTTCATGATGTAGGCCATTCTCAGTAGATTGAGGTGAAGAAACCTCAACGTCATTTTTATTTACATTTCTCTGTTGACCAATGATGAACAACACCTTTTCATATGCTTGTTGGCCATTTGTACTTCTTCTATGAAGTTTCATTTCATTTCAGCTGCCCACTTCTTGTTGGAATCATTTATTTTATGAAGTTTTATGTTTTTCAGTTCATTGTATATTATAGATATTAATCTGTTGACTGAGTGTTATTGGTGAGTATCTTTTCTCACTCTGTGGGTTGTCTCTTCACCTTGTTGATTGTTTTTTTCACTGTGCAAAAGCTTCTTAATTTAACGTAGTCCCATTGGTTGATTCTTGCCGAGATTTCTTGTGTAGTTGGCGATCTGTTCAGAAAATCCTTTCCTGTCCTTATGTCTTCTGGGTTTACCTATTTTTGTCTTCCAGTAAGTTCAGTGTTTCTGTTTTGATGTCCAGTCCTTTGATCTATTTTGATCTGATTTTAGTGTGTGGTGACAGATATGGGTCTAATTTCATTCTCTTGTATGTGGAGATCCAGTTTTCCCAGCATCATTTGTTGAAGATGCTGTCTTTGTTTTGGCCCCTTTGTCAAAGATTAGTTGACTGAGGGTGTTTGGGTTTGTTTTAGTATCCTCAATTCTATTCCACTGGTCCTCTTGCCTGTTCTTATACCAGAACCATGTAAACACTGTTGCTGTGTAGTATTTTTTGAAATCTTAGGATTGTGATTCCACCAGCTTTACCCTTGTTACTTAGGATTGCTTTAGAGATTCTGGGTCTTTTCTGGCTCCATATACATTTTAAGCTTGTTTTTTCTAGTTCTGTGAAGAATGTAGTTGGTATTTTGATTGGTATTTCATTGAATCTGTATAGTAGCTTTGGGAATATGGTCATTTTGACAATATTAGTTCTTCCTATCCAGGAACATGGGTTGTTTTTCCATTTTCTAATGTCCTCTTCAGTCTCTTTCTTTAGGGTTTTGTAGTTTTCTTTGTACAGGTCTTTCACCTCTTTGATGAGGTTTATTCCTAAGTATTTTAATTTATTTTGTTGCTATTATAAAGGGGATTGTTTTCTTGCTTTCTTTCTCTTTGGGTTTGTTATTGTATAGGAGTGCTATTGATTTGTGGATATTGATTGCTATTACCTAGTACTTTACTGAGTTTATTTATTAGTTCTACGAGTTTTGGGGTGGAATTTTTGAGTCTTCTATGTAGAGTATCATGCCATTTGCAAACAGGGACATCTTTACTTCTTCCCTTCTGATGTATATTCCTTTTATTCTTTGCTCTTGTCTGATGACTCTTACCAAAATTTCAAGCACTATGTTGAAGAGTAGGGGTGACAGTGGGCATCCTTCTCTTGTTTTTGAATTTAGTGTGAATGCTTTTAGTTTTTCTCCATTTAGGATTATATTTCACCTTAAAGTTTCTTTCAGTGTAATAATTCAGTCACTTTAAAAAAAAAAAAAAACAGGGTCTCACTCTGTAGCTTGGTCTAGTCCTGAACTTACAATGCAGCCTAAATTGGCCTCGAACTCACAGCAAGCCTCCTGCCTCAGCCTTCTGAGTGCTGGGCTTACAGGCATGTACCATTACACTTGGCTTACGTGGTTTGTGGGGATTGAATTTAGAGCCTTGCACTTGCTAGGCAAGAGTTCTAACCACTGTGCTATTCCTCCAGCCCCAAGCCACCTTGTAACTTGCATCACTAAGTGACCATTCTGTACGTAACTGAGACCATTCTAGTCAGTATTTGTACCATGATTCAAGGGTAATTTTTGCATAAAAGAATGTAAAAAATACATAGTTACATACATATATATAACAAAAACAGGAAATTAAAAATATTTGGTATTTTCAAATTTGTTAATGTTTTTAGAGTCTTTTCATGTATGTCATCTGCAAACTTCTTCCCTTCTGACTGGGTTTTAAAAGGATTGATTCCAAAATTAACCCTGACATTCCTTTCCATCTGGTATATTGGTAATAATACTCTGTAGTAGGGTATACTAACAACATGAAATGAGGAAAAGCAGCAAGAAAGGTGAAAGAGATAAAATGTTCCTTGCCAAAAAAAAGTGATGGTTGGTTTACTAAACAATTAAATTCCTAATGTTTCCCCAGTTTTGTTATGTTCCTGTTCTCTTTGTTCCTTTATACATTTTCCCCCAGAGAATGGAAGGAATTATCTAAATTTTAAACTCAAAAAAGAGAGAAATAATAAACTGAGCATAAACTTGGGGGAATGAACTTTCCAGAAGACTCAGATATTCTCAGGTTCTTATTCTTGAGTTTTCTTACATTATTATTCTCTTTACTCAATAGGAAATTCTCTCCCAGTCCAGAATACCCTAGAACTAGGTAAGTAACTGTGCAATTCTGGAAGTCTAGTTAAGAAGCTAAATTATTTATAGTTAATTAAAAGTATTACTTGAAAATAATAACATACTCCAGAATATGTTCCATTATTCTTCTTTTAACAATGTACTTAAATGTCATATGTTAAAATGTTTCTGGATAGTACTGGTTAGAGTGCTTACCTAGCAAGCATGAGGCCCTGGGTTTGATTTCCCTAGCACCACATAAACCAGATGTAGTGGCATACACCTATAATCCCAGCACTTTGGAGGCTGAGGCAGGAGAACTGCTGTGAGTTGGAGGCCAGCCTGAGCTACATGGAGAAATCAGGACCAGTCTAGACTACAGAGTGAAGACCTGTCTCAAAAATGAATAAATAAATAAAAATAGAAAATAAAGTTCATCAAGATAGTAGTATATTTCTAAAATTATCTTGTGATCAATAATATTACTGATGAATGGCATTGCTGTCTAGTTACAATCGCTATATGCATTATATAAATCCTCTACAATATCTAGGAAAGAAAAGAGGCTAACATTTATCAAACACTATGCTAGGCACTAAATTACATATTAGAATAAATATAATTCTGTTGATGACCTTAAAATGCTCACAGTGAAATGTAATAGGCCAGGCATGTGGATAGATCATGTTAATATACACTGAAGGCTGAGGGGAAAAAAAACGAAGGGCACTTGCTGGCCTGAAAGTAAGGTGGGCAGTTACATGAGACTCCATAGAAAATGCTGGAAAGCTGAGGAGTGTACTGCAAGGACTGGCCTGCTGAAGAAAAGATGGAGTCAGAGAAGGCTCGGGAGGGAGAGGAGGATTGGTTGCAGAAGGAAGGACATGTGGGACATCATGGAGACAGGGAAATGGAGTATGTCTTTTGTGTGCTGTGAAAGGTACATGGCATTAGATCCTTAAAATAATATTTAACATAGGTTCCTTTAGCCATATTTTATGTATGGAGGATATGCTGGCTAGTAAGTTTGAAAACTTAACATTTATGCCAAAATTCTTTTTTTTTTCCCTTTAATCATTCATCTTCTCTTTGCCACAGCAGTAGGTCTACTGAACTGTATAATTCAATTTAACACCAATATATTTCAATGAAGAATTTTAACAACTCTTAGCATATTATAGAAGAAAGCACTAAAGTAAAGCAACACTTAAGTTTTTTTCCTGAAAAATACAAATTTATATTTTTTGTTATTTTTTCAAGGTAATGAAGAATGTTCTTTGGCTGTTCAAGAAGAAAATCCCACTGTTTTTGTGAGCAAAACTCCAGAGAAAATAAATGAGAAAAGAGGAGAAGATAACATCATGGATATTCTAGCATCAGGTATTTAAGAATACTTTTTAAATGTATTCAAAATTTACTTCATTTGAAAGTCCCTGTCTTAGTTACTTTTTCATTGCTGTGACTCGATACCTGACATCCACAAATTTAGGGGAGAAAAGGTTTATTTTCACGCACGGTTTCAGAAGGTCACTGTCCACTCAAGGGCAGCCAGCAGCAGTGGAAGTACATGGCAGAGGCAGAGGTGGAAGCAGCTTCTCACGACATCACAGACAGGAAGTTAACTCCCATCAAGTCCAGTCTCTCCCAAGGGGAAAAAGCTGTAACAGTGTTTTTTCTTCCCTCCTTTTATACAGTATAAGTTCCCAGTTGGGCCTCCCACATATGGGTGGGTGTTTCTCCCTCATTCGGTGGCCCACAGATCACTCACACTCTTATCCAGGCTGGTTCTTAATTGCCTAATCTGGACGTGATTCCTAAACCCTAATCCCGGCATGGTTCCTAATTGCCTCAAGACATAATCTCTCCAATGGTCACAGTCCCTTTCCTGGATACTTAGGACACAACCTTACTTTTTTTTTTTTTCCTTCTTTATTTGTTTCAGAAATGTCTTCATCCCATTCCTACTTTGACATTTCCACACTTGGAATGCCCTGTTCACTGCCTCTGCCCTCCTCACTGCTCTGTTTCTGTCCACTACTTGTTATCTCTTCCATCACTAAAATTGCTGTGACCCCCCCCCCCCATGTTGGTTAAAGAAAAGCAGAATCCTGCCCATCTTGAAGATGAACTGCTGATGGTCTCTATTCATTTCTATACTGATTATATGTTTTGTTCTACTGTAAAGAACATTCTTTGATTCCTCAAACACAGTCTGTTTTAGAATACTTTGCACATTATAAAATCAGTAAGGAAAATATGACACTAGTTTGCAAGTATCTTGTGGTCAATAGTATTTATAATCTCTAATGATTTAGCAAATGTTTAATGATACTTTAGTGAACATTTGCCATTGTTACAAGTTTGGCTTAAGTTGTAGTCTAGCATTGAAGGGAAAAGGAAATGCGGGATACTTTTTATGTGGCTCTTCATGCTTGCCACGATTAATTGATTTTTAAATAAATCCTATGAACAGTAAGATATCTAGTCAATTATGTAATTCTATGAGGATTCTTGTTTCTACTAGCTTATAGAATAATATGTTACTTACCCTAAAAAGTCTCCTTCAAACTCATTTTTTAACCAATAAAATAATTTGGATAGAAGTCCAGGTATCTACAAGTAACGTTTGGTTAGTTATCAAAAAGAACATACCATTCTTACGAAAAAAAAAAAACACTTTTAATGCTTTATTTTCACAGAAAGTCAATGCCAAGCATACTGTTTCCTACAAGCAGTAGCTGCTCCTATATTTAAAAAACTCATATGCCTTTGTACTCTCCCTGCTGCCAACTGGACATTTGCCACTGTTGCTTTTGACCAATCAAGATTCTTCTTAAAGGAACAAGAGAAATTAATCAGTGATGCTACATACCAGGGTGAGTACAATAATAAATGTTGGGGGGTTGTTTGTTTGTGGTATTTTTTGAGACACAGTCTTGGTTTGTAGTTCAGGCTGGTCTTGAACTCACTGTGTGGCCCAGGCTGGCCTTGTACATGGCAATACTCCTGCCTCATCCAAGTGCAGAAATTAGAGGATATGCTACAACGCCTAGCTTATATGGTGCTGGAGAATTGAACCCATGGCCTTGTGCTTGTGAGGAAGCACACTAACGCCATCCCAGCTATTACTACTAAGCATATTCTAATAAATATTCTAAAATTCTCATACATACTATCTGTGTGTTTGCTTATTGAGGTACAAATGATGAAAGAGAAATGACATTCAGGAACGCAGCTCTTTTACACCTTCTGGTAACGATTAGAGATGTCCTTTTAACGTGCAACTTGGACACAGCATTAGGTTGGTGGAGATATTTTTACTTCCTCTTTTCTTCTTATGGAAATTTTATTCTGAAATAACTTACTTTTTAGAGAGCTATAACTCTTAAGAAATTGGGAGTACCCTTTTATTTCTATTACATTAAGCTAATTGCACTGGAACGTGTGTGTTAGGCAAGAGCTGTACCACTGAGCCATGCCCCCAGTCCAGAACATATATATCTTTTATTCTGATTATGTTCATATGAAAAATTGTCTTTAACAAGTAGGATAACCTAGAAAAATAGGTTTATAACCCTCTAAGGTAGGTCTGAATTACAAAGTCCTGGCGGCCTTCTGCAGCTTGATTGTCTAGGCAGTGTCGAGTACTTCCTGATGTGACACTTGACATTTTGCTGTTTGCGTTTGGGTCCTCATTGTATATTTGTGATTTAAATCTTTGCTAGATAAAATAAAATATAAATGTTAAGGAATAAGATTTTTGTGATTTATTTTTGTATTTATAAATTAGGGTATAAATTACCTGAATAATAAAAATCATCTATTTGGATCATATTAGAAATTCTAAAATTTTTTGAAGTTTTCCAGAATCATTACAGTATTTATTTACTACATCATTGCTATAGACTCCTTATTGCAGGTCTATTTAGATTCACTTAGTAATGCTATACTTGTAAGGTTATAGTATAACTTAGAGTTCCTAGACACTCTTTCAAGTATGAAGTAAAATTAAATTTCCCTGACCTAAAATCCAGACATTTCTATCAATCTGTGAGCCACACATAAATATTATGTCTCTATTCCCAGGTTTTGGTGAGTTTTGAACTGTAGTACATCATAATTCCTGTACAACACTAACAGCTTAGATAGTCTAGATTCTGATTTTCTGTTTTGCTATTATGTACCAATAGTCTAGCTATTTGTAGAACTGGCACTTTACGGAAGCTGAGAAGTATAATGAAGACAGATTTCAGTGCAGTTCTGGTGAGGGCAGCAGATGATGGCACATCATGGCAGGATTTCATGTGAGAGAGCAAACTGGTCACGTGTGGAAACAAAGTGTACTGGCCTGGGCCAAACTTAGGCTTTTATACCAGCCTTCTCATACTGCCCTTCAAGGCGTGCCTGCAGAGACTCCACCCAAATTCTTCACATCAGCCACCTTGGGGATCAAGTCTTTACATATAGATGTTTGGAGGACACTGCAAAGTTGTGGCAGTGGCATAGGTAGAAAAATCTGGAGGAAGAGGTCTGGCTGCATGGCCTATTCTCCCCAGAAATTCCACATTTTCCCCAAGCCTCTGGTTTACTGCCTCTCCCAAGTTAGCAAGCTTCAAGATTTAGTTCCCCTTTGGGCTTTAGGGTATTATACAGAATCCATAGTAGTGGCACAAGGAAGAGAGGCTGTTACCCTTAGATGAAAATATGCTTTAAAAATAAGTAGAACTTTGCCAGGAAATAAAGTACAAAGAGTATTTTAAGTAGTATTAAGAGCTCAGGGGGATGGACCAGAGGGTATGTTGCCAGCAGTTCCATATAGCTATATTAATGAGCAAAAAGTAAAAAGCAACAGGAGCTCAGCCGGAAGAAGCATCAGAGTGCCAAATCATGAAGACCTTTTGAAGCTTAAAGAATTCAGACATTAATCTATAGACAGTGGGGAATGTAGGCCTTACTCTCTAGCCGCTAAACCAAGGATGCTACTAGATCTGATTTATTTTTCAAAAACTTAAGTTTCATGACAGAATAGTTAGAGCTTTGAAGTTTAAACATAAATCGGTCTCTTAAGTTGTTTTAGCTTTTCATCACTTTGAAAAAATGCCAAAGAAAAATAATTTGGAGAAAGATTTATGTTCGCTCTTAGTTTCAGAGGTTTTTGTTCATGGTCACCTGGCTCCAAGGCAGAAACATCATGGTGGAGGAGGGCAGCAGAGGACAGCAGCTCACCTCCTGGCAGCCAGGGAGAGACAGAGTGTGGATAGAGTGTCACAGAGGAAGGCCCAGGGCAAGATACAACACTCAAGGACATGTCCTTAACAAGCCACTCCCTTCACCACCTAAATTTAGTCCATTACCTCTCAATAATACCATCAGTAGTGACCTCATTAACCGATGGATCCTTGGAGAGTCCCAACCACCCTCATGAGTTAAGTCACTTCCAGAGGCTATAGGCTGGTAGCGAAGGCTTTAGCTAGGAGGGTCATCTAGATAACAACCTTAATAATTACTTATCTATCTAACAACACTAACATAAAATTAGAATTTGTATACATATACACATAGATATGTTCATTTTTAATATTAAAAATTTAACTTTATTACTTCAGTTATCACGCAAATATTCATTAAATACCTGAGTTATCTGTTATTCCTTAAAGGCCAAAGTTACTTGTACAGATTCTCTACTGCAGTATTTTACAAAACATACTGAGCAGAACCACAGGGAGAACTTTTTTTTTTTTTTTTTCATTTTTGAGACAGGTCTTCTGTTTGTAGTCCAGGCTAAAAAAAACCTAATGGTAAGTATGAAAATACAGCAACAAGTCATTGATTTTCTTCAGTAAATTCAAACTTGTCTAGTTTGAATTTAACACAAAGCAGGCAGAGACAACTGGTGTATTGATAATCACATATTTGGGAATATTTGAAGTATGCTTAAAAAGAAAACTTCTACTTCTCTCTTTGTAGTCCAGGCTGGTCCTGAACTCACTGTTAGCCCAGGCTAGCCTTGAACTCAACAGCAGTCCTTCCACCAGAGCCACCAGAGTTCTGGGATTGCAAGAGTGCCACCATGCCCAGCTTCAAAGCTTTCAAGGCATAAAAGTCCTTGGGACACAATTGAAACCTGCTAAATGTAAACTTGCAAGGGTCACTGGAATCTGAAGCTAAGGCAAGAAAATAACTTAAGCCCAGGAGCTTGGTGCCCACCTGGGGAACAGAGCAAGACCTTGTCTCAAAAAAAATAAAAAAATACAAAAAAAAAAAAAAGCTCAGGCCCTTACTATGAATTTAAACATTTTTATTTTAACATTCATGCAAATTATACATATATACAGGTATATATAATGTTTTCTACTCTGAAAGGTCTTACATACAATTGGGTTATCATACACATAAATCACCAGAAATAAGTATTACGTTATATAATTAGAATCCTAAGAAAATTCCAGTGAAGCAGCAATTTGAGAGAACTTAAATACTAAGTTTAGATCCTGGGATTAGAAAGAACGAAATCATAGTCAACAATCCAGGAGGCAGAGACAGTTAGGATATACTCAGGAAATATACAGAATATTTCCAGGTGTATTGGTGTTATGTAATTCAAAAACAACATGTGGTATGTGTTTTTCATCTTCACGTAAAGAAATGATTAATGTTTAAGGAGGTAAATATATTTAACTTGATTTAAACATACATAATGTTACATGGTACCTCAGAAGTATGGATGGTTTTTAAGAGAGAGAGAGAGAGAGTTTAGAGAGAGAGAGAGAGAGAGAGAGAGAGAGTGTGTGTGTGTGTGTGTGTGTGTGTTGTGCTAGAGATTGAACACAGAGCCTTCCATAAAGGAAACTGGTTTTTTTTTTAATGCTTTGATACTGGGTGTTGCTGAGTTGTGACCCTCTTTACTCAGCCTCCCAGAATGCTGGAACTACAGGCTTGCATCACCATGCCGACTTCCAAATTTTTATGCTTTTATGTATCAGTTTAAAACATTTAAAAATTTAAAAGCTTTTACTATTCAATAGCTTTAATCAACATTAGAACAGAATTAAATGAAAATTTAGCTGTCACCATTATGAATCATATCCTTTAGGCTTTTTCATCATGGAGTTTTTTAAAG
Source organism: Ctenodactylus gundi (assembly GCA_004027205.1). Classification (NCBI taxonomy): domain Eukaryota; kingdom Metazoa; phylum Chordata; class Mammalia; order Rodentia; family Ctenodactylidae; genus Ctenodactylus; species Ctenodactylus gundi. Next base: position 666,770 of record PVKB01000520.1, read on the forward strand.
AACAAGGATTTATACAATTTTTTTCTAATTTTGCCTTAACAGGATATTTGTCAAAAGCAAAAAATATCTACCAGAGCATTTTAGGCTCCAACTTGGATGACATTTGGAGACAGCTGAAGACTGTACAATTTATTAAGGAAAAATACCCTGAAACCAACCATAAGATACAAGAATTACAACATCAGATATTAAGTTGGATGCAAAATCAACAGCAAGTTAAGGTTATATATTGGAATAAAGTAGATAAAAGAAATCAGTTTAAATAAGAATTGCATGTAATATAAGCTTTTGCATTTAACTTTGAAATTATGAAGTAGTCTGCAACATGTGACCCCCTGACAGTTTCCTCTTTAAGTAACAGAGCAGAATGAGACCAAGAAAAGATGAGTTGCACTGTTACTTGTTTGTCTTGAATTTTTAAAGACTTTAATTTTTATTAAAAATGTTCTCTAGGGATGAGTTCTCCACTTGATTAACCTTTCTCTGGTGCTTATATAAGCCCAAGGAACATTTATGTAGTGCAGAACTATATCCATTTATTTTTAGATACTGAGCCAGAATCTCATCTGACACGATTACACAAAGGAACATCTAGTTCGTGCCTTGGCTCAGGTTGGCATTTACGGTCTTACCCTACATCAAGCAGAGGAAAGTTGCATTAATGAAGATTTAAGACAGTGCTTTTTAAAATCATACCAATTAGAAAAGCATTTCAAATGGTTTATACTATATCTGGATACAAATTCATATGAGCTTTTCTTCTTTGTCCCACCTATATTTATCCTTAACTTTATAGCTTTTGAATAACTTTCTTATTAAAATAAATTAAGTCAGAAAGTGAGAACTTTAAAATTGAAACTGATTAGTTGCCTCCTCTCCCCCAAAAGAAACTAATGGTAAGTATGAAAATACAGCAACAAGTCTTTGATTTCTTCAATAAATATAAACTTGTGTAGCTTGAATTTAACACGAAGTAAGAAGAGACAACTTACGTATTGATAATCATATATTTGGGAATATTTGAGGTATGCTAAAAAGAAAGTTCTACTTTAAAATATTTTAATAATAGATGCTTGGTATTGCCAAGATTCATTCCTTGGAGTTTAAGCCTGGACATCTTTTTGCAACGTAAATATTTACCTTGTAGTCTTATTGTCATTAGTTTCCTGTGACCGGTTAAGTTTGTTGTTTTGTGACTGTGGCAAAACTGTGTAAAAGAGTAATCATTCAGAGACATGTATGAAATTCTCATTTTTGACTAGGTGCTGGTTATAATAAGAATGGATTCAGGTCGTGAAAAACATTTGCTCATTAAAATCCTTAAAAAAATAGAAGGTAGGAACTTTTAAATTATAGTTCATTTGATAACAAATAAACATATAAAATATTCATCTACCCATCTTTTTAAATTTAAACATATTTAAAATACTGTAAAATTATCTTTTAAAAGTGTGCAGCAGTGTTTAAATCAATTTAGACTGTAAGTCTGCGGTAGAAATATACTATAATGTACATGTATGTTTTGTTATTAATAACTGACACTTTTTATCATCTACTGGTTGCTAAATAATACTAGCTATTTACAACAACTATCAGGAGGTTTTATTAACTCAGTTATATAAATGAAGAAGTGCATAAAGGTAAAGGTGGCATGTCAAAGCTAAGAGCAGTAAGTGAGGGAATCTCTCTGGTGTCAGTGTCCTTCTTTCCCTCCTCCACTGTGGTTCCCTCTTGTCACCCTTTTCTACTTTTGGCTGGGAAGCCCACTGATGTCAAGTAGACTCCTTTTCATCTCTCTTATTTTTAACTGAAACCCGCCTTCCCCACATGACACTGCTTGGCCTGCATCCTGTCCAGGAGATGCGGATCGTTTTCTCCATGTGTAACCAAGGGAATGGGGCAGTTACTTCTCGCTTTTTGTAATTATTTCAAAACATTTTTCCTAAACTGGGCATGGTGGTGCACGCCTGTAATCCCAGCACTCGGGAGGCCGAGACAGGCAGATTGCCCTGAGTCCAAGGCCAGCCTGGGCTCCATAGTGAGTTCAGGACCAGCCTGGACTAGAGAGCGAGACCATGTCTCAAAAAAAAAAAAAAATATTCCTCCATTCTTTGAGCCTGAGGCATACCAAACTGCCATCATTTACTAACTGCTACTTTCCCATCATCCATAGATAGTTGTAGACCTGGATCATGGAATTCTGTATACTTCTAGTCTTGCCATTATCGTGGCTGTTCCTTTTGTAGTGCTGGGGATCAAGCCCAGATCTCATGCATGCTAGGCAAGTGCTCTACCACTGAGCTACACCCCCAGCTCTATCCTAAATGATTCGAATGTCTTTAATGTGAATGATTCAGCCATACAGTTCTACTGACCTCCACAACAAAATCTGTATTCATCTTCACTTCCTCCTTGGCTGTGCTGTGGATGTTGTGATCATGCAGAACTGTCCTACTTCTGAATTTGAAACTCTGACATACTGCTGTTTTTCTATGCTTACCTTTATCTCTGTCATAATCTGCATTTTAGAGATGTAGCATCCATTAATTTTTTGCTTTAGTTTCTCTTTATACATTGTACATTTGGATATATTACTTTAATAAATCTTCACCTTCTATTTTACTTTCAATTTAAACCTCAACTCTGAATTAATCAATATATTTACATTTTCTAATTCTATGCTTGAGCTGCTGCGCACTGCTGGAGAAAATCACACAGCCATGTAGATTTGTTCCACTACAAACTCTTCTTCTCTAAACTTACCTGGGCTTTAAATATCTCTTAACAATCTTTCTATTCCTAGTTCCTATTTTTGTTTCCCTAATGACTGTGCCACACACCCATACACACACCCTGCCACCGATCCGTCATTTTTAAAGAGGACGTAATATCTTTTAATTTCCATTAATTAGGTAAAAATCCTCCTCATTTTCCCTCCCCACTGTATACAAATTTACCTCCATTTCTTTCTTTCCCTTTATTCTTTCCTTTTTTCCCTTAGATTCGAGCTTCCTCCCTTTGAAGACTCACCTTCCCATGCGCTTTGGGCGTCATCTCCTGATCTGGGGCAAGCCCTTACCCCTTCGCTTGTCTCTTAGCCCAGCCTTCCTCTCTAGAGACACTCATCTTACTAAAACTTCCAGTGTTGACAGTAAAATAAAGTACACCTCAACCCACCTCATCCTTTAATTACTGTTTTCCTTTCTTCTACAAACTACATCTTTGCCATGTTTATTTCCTAAAATATTTCTGTGGTCATACAAAAATATTTATCATGCCACTGAATACCTTCATGCCTTTAAGCCTTCTGTTTCTGCTGAGAATGTTGTTCCCCTTCCTAGAGGAGCTTATTCCTGTGCAGCCTTTGAAAATTAGTTTAAAGTGGCTGGGAATGGAGCTTAGTAGTAGAGGGCTCTCCTAGTATACTAAGGCCCTGACTTCAGTCTTGAGCACTGAAAGAAAAAAACGTTAACAGTTGAAGTGTGTGTGTGCTGGAAATTTTGATTTAAATGCCTCTTCTGTGTACATTCGAAGCATTATGTACATACCTCTAAGTCACTCTTTGCTATCTTTGCTGCTTACTTCAATAAAATGCCAGTTCCGGATACAGATCATGCCCAAATTTGTGTTCCTAACACCTAGGAAAACACATAACAACATAGAAGGTACTTTTTAAAAGTTGATTGAACAGATGAATAATCCAATGAATGCCTCTGCATAAATTGAGACTAGTGGCAACACTTGAACTTGCACACAGATATAGCAATAAATATTTGCTCATCATCATTCAGCTCATAATGTTGATGATACTTTAAATTACAGTAATGTGAAAATGGAAAATTCTTCTGGCAAAACTGTCCTTCTGAAGGAGTTCTTGAGGAGTCAGTGTGTCCAGATCTCAGAATTACAAACTTGAATCGTATCTATGATTATATTTAGCTTTCCAAGACTGGGAAGATGAATTCTTATTCACCACATTCATAATATTCTAAGTACCAGAATGTTAGAGCAGTAGTTAAGAATGGTGAAGCAGAAAATGCCACAGTTTTCTGGAATATTGACCAGTTATTATTCTATCTCTTCTTACCTAGGCTTTATTCTGAAAATTCCCCTTTTTTGGCACTTGAAATTATTTAACATTCAACCATTTGACAATGTCTACTAACACCAAAATCTTGAACCTATAAGCTGGAAAATGTTTTTACTCTATTTCAAACTCACAATACCCTCAGTTTCCAGAAGCCTGGCCTTTTTTTCCTGTGTAGTGTTAGAAAAAAAAATGTGATTTCACTTTTTGTTTTGAAGACTTGGTTATCTACTCACTGAGTATCAGTTTTAAGACCATAGCTAGTATTGATCATTTAAACAGAGCAGGCTTTGAATAATATGAATCTCCTTATAAATCATAAAAGATAAATAATGTTCATTCCAAATATATTGTCAGGTAAAGTTTCACATAATTTTTAATCATTACTCTGTCATTATTATATGACACCTATGTGAATGTCTGAAAGAATGCAATAATATAGAATTAATTTGGACTAGAGTTAGCTATTCTTGCATCAGGTATGTTTAAACTGATAATAAACTGAATGTGACAACACAGAACTTTTTGATTTATTATATTTTGTTTAAACTTTAATACAATGAGAGATTTGACTTATAATTAAGAAGCAGGAGTGACTCTAAGAAACAGATGGTGCTCAGAACTGTTCTGCTTCTAACAGAGCTAGTGGAAGGAGAAGGGGTAAAGGCATTTATACCACATTGAGATAGGGTCATTTGTTAGCTTGTTAAATTTTTAGCTGGGGAAAAGATAAAAATCTGCTACCATCTTTAGCAAAATAGATTAACTGCACAGTTAATGAGTGCTTAATTTGTTTATTTTAAATTTAAGTTTTTCATTATTTCCCTTGAGGACTTTAGACTTTTCATGTATATCATCTGTCTGTCTATACATCTATCTCATAAATATTGTCTGAGATTTAAACTTTCTGATATGCTACACTTAGAAAAATAATCCAGCAAGTTGTATTTTGAGCAGTTTTCTTGTTCACAGATCTTTAGTTCATTTTTTGGGAAATGAAATTATATGACACTAAACAATGTTTATGAACATAATCCTGAAAAGAAACTTCTTAAAAATTTTTTTCCCAACAGGTTTAACACTGACTGTCTTTCGTTCAAATGCAAGAAAAGATTTTCTTGGGTTGAAACATGTTCTTAATGGGTAAGAACTACATTTCTTTATCTGTGGGAAGCAAATTAACCAGTTCCTTAGAAAGGATAAATTTTTTCCTTGAATTAAGCTTTAGGGGTTTAATAAAATCTGAAATTTATCCATGTTCCTATCCTCTTTCTGATAAATATTTTGCATTGAACACTTCGACTCAGGTATTGACTTTAATATTATATATAATTAGTCTCCAGAAAATTAGTTCAGTTTTATTTCAATATTCTCAAATTAACCATCATTGCTGTTAGTACAGAAGCATCTACTTAACTGTATTCTTTTCCTAGAGTCTTTGCTCAGTATTGTGTTTTTCACATGTCCTTTCTTTCTTTCGGGTTCTCCTTTGTCCTGATTTTATTTATTTATCTTTATTACTCAGGATTGAACCCAGGACCTAGACAAGCTCTCTATCACCAAGCTACATCCTCAGTACCTGAAATTCTTTAAGTAAAGGCATGCTGATAATAAATCTACTGTTGTTTTTCTTAATGCATTTTGTCTTATTTCACACAGAAATTATTTATTTCTAATACCGGGACCCAAAACAATTAAAAGATACAGGTCAAATGGAAACCCATAAAATAGGACATATTTTTTTAATTTCTCCATTGCTTTGGATAGAAGGCAATAATAGATCATTTTAATTATTGTAAATGCTATGTAACATGAAATTTTAAGCTAGGAAAGCTCTTGTGTTGATTTCACATGCTGATTTCTATTATTGATAATACTCAGGTAATAAAATCAGAAACACATTTTAAGTTTGAAATAGTCTAGTTTTGTATAACGTGGTATTTTAAAAGGTATGGCCATCAAAATGAATGAAGCATAAAGTGAGATTAATGCTGGAGAAGAAATCAATAGAAAATGCACCCCTGCCGTTCCAAGCTGAGTAGGCATAGATGAGACTGGCCAGAAGCAGTCAGGCATCTTGTAGCATTCCAATTAAACAATGGCACACGTATTAATTCCATTTTCTTGACTTTCTTTTGACTTCAGCACAAGTTCCTGTGTAATTGTACATAACCAAAATATTGGAGCAGATTTTCCCTGGAGTAATTTCTCACTTGTGGTGGAATACAACTATGTAGAACACTCTTGTTGGAGTAAACACTGTGAAAAGCTGAGTATTCCCTACCTGGCCTTTAAAGTGCTTCTTCCAAACACAGTTTTAAAAAGTAAGACTATAAACTAAAATCCTTTATTTGTTTCTGTTAGAATAAAAAATTTCTATTTAGTTTTATAAACTATGAACTAAAGAACAATAAAATAACTTGTAGCAGAAAATATTTTATAGTTGTATTAATTTCCATGTCTTTCACCATCCATATTTTTGTGTGACTTATCTTGTATGAACATTCTTTTATAAATTGCCCGTAAATATCCTTTGCTCATTTGTTTTCTTATTAGACTGTAAGATGTTTTTCCTTTGAGCTGTTGTACATAATTTTAAATTTTGATGTAAGTCAGTATATACTTACATAACAGATGTCCAATACACACTTAAGCACAGCAGATTTTAGTTTTTCTGGTGGAAAGTGATCCTATTTCCCCCCTTTTTAAAGGGTGTACTTGTGGAGAACTGAAAGAATAGCACACTGGTGAGAGCACTTGCCTAACAATTGTAGAGCCTTGAGTTTGAATCCCTGATACCGCGTAAGCCAGGAATGGTGATGCACACCTGTAATCCTAGCCCTCGGGAGGTTGAGGCAGGAGGATTGTTTTGAATCTGTGGCCAGCCTGGACTGCAGGGAAAGACCCTATCTCAAAAAAAAAAAAAAAAAAAAAAAGACTTTATGAGTGTAGGAAAGCAAATGTACAGGAAAGAGCTTAGAAATACATTTTAAATCTCTTTTTTAGCAAAAAGGACTTCTAGTAAGCTGTATTAACTACATGTGATTTTTAGGTAGAAGGGTAACAGGTTGCTGGTGATTGAACCCAGAACTTTGCACATGTTGGACAAGTGCTCTACCACTAAGCTATATGCACAGCTATTTTTGTTTTATTTTGAGATAGAGTCTTGCTAAGTTGCCCAAGTGGGTCCCAAACTCAAAATCTTTCTGCCTTAGCCTCCTGGGTTGCTGGGATTGCAAGTGTGTGCCATCATAGCCAACTATTTATTTTATTTCTCTCATTCTGACATTCCTTTGTTCAGATTTCTTTACAATGAATATTACAATACTACAGTGTTTAAAACTCTATCTAGGAAAAGCACTTTAAAGGAATATTACAATGAATATTACTTTTGTACCACTCCTTGAACATGTACCTATTATTATTGTGTTTAACAAAAAAGAGAAAGTGCTGGGTATGAGTAAAAAGATAAACATTTATCAATATTCCTTATTTAGGAAACACCTTGCTGGATAAATTTGGTGGTTTTCCTTTGGAAATCCAGATTCCGTATGTGTTTTTTGCATCGGAAGGACTTCTTAATACTCCAGAAATACTTCAGCTGCTAGAATCTAAGTATGTTACTGGTTTTATAACTTTAACAAATATGTGTGTATATGTAATCTGATAGACGACATATGCTCTGTACGTAGCACTGTTAGCCCCCTGATGCAAGCTTGGAGTTATATAAAAAAACCACTTAATCATAGCACACAAGTTGTAGAGATGTTGAATGTTAGGTTGTACATCAAGGAAGGATAACTGAGGATAACTGACCTCAGATAAAATGCATAGGAATATTCCATAATTTTGTTTTGATATTTTTAGGCTGTGGGGCACTCATTAAAATAACTGAGCTTATAAAGGGTACTTAAAATATAGGCTAGAAGGTGAAGATATAGCTCATGAAAGGGATGTGCTTATTAGCATGTATGAACTCCTGGGTTGTATCTTCAGTGTCCACCTACTAGAAAAAAAAAGTTGGCCTGTTTATGGGAAAAAGAAAAGAAAAATTCTGATAAATGGATAATGTCTCAGCATCATATCAGAACTGTAAATTCATGAATCATTTCCTTAAAAAGCTAGAATAAAGATGTCAGGACATTTTCAATTATATTATGCACAGTATATTTCGTACAATACCTAAGAGCACACATTTCAGCTACTTTGTTTTATACATTAGATAAGCCATAAATTTATTCTGATAATTATAAAAATGGAATAAACTGATTTGAAGTTTATAATTCATATTTATATGCAAGAGGACAAAACAGTTTTCCTTGAAGAATTTTTCTTCATTATTTCATTTTTCACCCCAAAATACTGTATTTTCCAGCTACAATATCACACTAGTGGAGAGATGTTGCAGTGAGTCACTAAAACTCTTCGGAAGTACAGAACATTATGTAGTGCTGACTGTCGATGAACAAAGTGCTGTAATTTTGCAGGTAAAACTTTGTACAAGAAATACAAACTCAAGATGGGGATGTAACTTGGCAGTTAAAGCACTTGCCTACCAAGCACAGGCGCTGGGTTCCACTCCCCAACACTGCATAAGCTGGGCGTGGTGGCATACACCTGTAATTCCAGCGCTTGGTCAAATACATCAAAATATGTATGCTATGTAATTTGTTTAAATGTTTTCTATAAGGTATTTATAACCTCATAGGATTTCTTCTAAATTTTGCATATGAGCCACAAGTTGCTAAAATACTAGAAAATAATTATCAAATTCTTTAATCTTTTATCACTTTTAACACTTTAAGAAGACAAATGAAATACTGAATCTTTACTGTTTCATACTGACCTATTTTAAGTACACTTACAGAATAATGAATTGTTAGTTGAATGTCCTGTATCTGTTTGATTGGTGTATCAGTTGCAGAGAAATCCATTTAATGGATTGGGTGTGCGAAGCAGAAACTAGGTTTGTTGGTGCAGAGTATACATTATTGGTAAAAATGGCAAGGTGCATTCTAAACTGAGAAGCAATCATTACAATATGAGAATCATATGAGCTGGGTGTGGTAACATGCACGCACATGTAATCCTAGCACTGTAGGAGGTGGAGGCAGGATAATTGCAAGTTTGTGCCTATCCTGAGCAACCGAGTGAGTCCCTGTCTCAAAATTTTTTAAAAAATTGAAAAAGGAGGGTGGGGATGTAGGTCAAGGTGAAAGCCCTCAGTTCAACCCCTACTGTTGTGGAAAAACACAGTTTTGCTAGACTAATTATATTGTCTAACATATTTAGGGTTCTTAAACATTGTTTTTCCATTTCAGAAGAATGTTTTAATCCATAGTTACAATTTTATTGCTAGAGGAAGGACATTTCTTGAATTAGTCACTCTACCAAACTTACCTATGTTAACGGAGTATTATTAGATAAGGATCCCTAAGAAGTTGACTCATTTCCCGTAAGCAGCACACAGTTTAGGTTATTTCATAGGTTTTTAAACATATTTTCTATTGCCTTTGGAATAGCCAGATGCCAGTTCACAAGCCACTGCCCAAACAGAGGCAACTCTATTGGCTGCTTTTTTTTTTTTTTTTTAATCTAGGGCTTTGGGAAATAGATGAGCCTTTTTTGTTGAAGCTGTCATTGTCATCAGTTGTTTTATGTCTACAGTAGTTTTTTCCCAACTACCTTGTTTGATTTTCCATAAGAAGGGAACAATACTTATTTCTGCTCTCAAATTATTATTTACATATCACAGATTCTCAAAATACAGTAACAATTTTAACTATTCAATGAATAATTGTATTGTTTTTTGATAGAACCTAGAAGAGCTGAATTATGAGAAGGCATCAGACAATATCATTATGAGGCTGATGGCATTATCATTCCAGTACAACAATTGTTGGATAATACTGTATACCAAAGCTACATTAAATTCAGGGTATGTAAGTATTTTCCCAACTAAAGTCATGTCTGTATTTCTTGTTATTCAGTTCTCTTTCTTGAATAGAAATAGCTATGCAGAAATTTTGCCTGCTCTTCTAGTGTGCTCTCAAGTATGGGATTCTCTAGACAGGAGTAATCACAAAAGCACAGGCTGGAATTCTGGAGATGATCCACATTCCCCTGAATCCTTTCCTTCCCCCAGGCACTATTTCTCTGCATATAATTATTACATTTATTTCTGCAGTTCTCTCTCTGGAATTCCTCACATGAACTTTTAACTTTCTACTAAATATTTCTACTTTCTTATTGCAGACTCTCAAACTTGTTTAAAAATGATGCATTCACTCTCTCTCCTCCAAACTTGAATTTCCTCTTATCTGCCCTTTATTTCTAGTATTGCTTTCCTTTTAATCACTAAGATTGAAAAACAAATCTTCCAGACTCCAGACTTTCTCATGCGTCAGTCCCCCACCTTCACTTACCCTACCAATGTCTTACTTCAGATTTTCATTATAGTGACTGGGGGGGAGAAAAAGAGAGAGATTTTTTTCAATTAGAAAAAACTTCAGTTAAAAAAAATAGGCAACACCACTGAGATTTTGCAAGGTTTTCATGCTAAACTGGAGTGATCCCTGACCGCCACCTCTGACAGCTCTGCAGAGGAAACCCTGCCACAGATGAAACCATTGGGAGCCTGTCCCAGGTGCCCAAAGCCTTGCTGGTCTGTGGGGTTCAGGCTGCTGTCCTAGACACCCTGCTACCCCACACACAGCAGGACATCTGGGGTTTGCTCACCGGTGGACGCAGCTGGTCAAAGCACATTAAGAAACGAAGTTATAACAGACTTTTAACTGCCTCCTGGATTCCTTTCAGTCTTCCTCTACATGATGAGGCAGGGATGAAACTGATAGTCCCAAGGCCAGGCTCTGAGTATTGCACTCCTGAACGGAGCCTGTACTGAATTCCTCTTTATCTGCTGAATACACAGGTGAAAACGCGCTTATTTTTCAGAACCAGACCTCAAATATCACTTTTTCTACTTGGCCTTTCCTCACCATCCTTTCATTCAGATAAAAACTTTTTCTCCTTCGAACAGCTTAACTCTTTGCTTCTTCCTCATTTTTGGTATGTTTTGTATTACCATTTTGGAGTACTTGTTTTATAGCACGGAGCACATTGTTTTCAGATGCTTGGTAAATATTCTTTGATTGGCCAGATGAATCTTTCCTACCAAATTACAAAGCAGTCTTACTCCTTTTTATCCCCATAGTACTGCATAAAACATACCACATAACTCATGGTGAGTCTGTAACATGCCTTTTAATTTAGCTATTAGAAAAGGTAGAGTTATCTTCTTTGACATTGCCTGTATGACTTTTTCTCCTTGGAGGCTTTCTCATTTTACTCCTTTTTTGCTCTTTACTGTAGCTTTATGTGTATAATTAATATCATGTTTGGGGGGAATAAATATAATTTAGGAGGAAAGAGTCTAAACTCTTTGGTTCTTAACCTCTAGCAAGTTATTTAACAAAATTTTTCCTATCAGAACTAAATAAGGATAATAATTCAGGTCTAAAACCTTCATTTTGGAGATTAATAAACACAGTAAAGTATTTATGCTTGCCAGTCATTTGTAAATCTTTGGAAGCTTTATCCAGAACTTGGATGTGTTCTGTTAAATAACTAGTTTAGAATTTTCTAAATATATCTTCAGATTACTGTCTACCTATAGAATCCAGTTGAAATACAGGAGAGAATAAGAGAAGATTAATTTATTTTGACCCAGATTTTCATAAAAAATGTAGTATTCTGAGATAGCTTTATAGTCAGAATGAAGTTACAACTTAATCATAATATATCATTATGAAACTTATAACTATTTTCAGACTTCCAGATATTTCTGCTCTACATTTTATTTGGAAGATTTAAGAAGTATCTTAACTGACCAAAAGAGGAAAATTGAAAATACAAAAAAAAGATGATTATATGAGCCATTAGTACAGGTCCTGGAGACTAACTGGAAGTTTGATGATTTGCTAGGAAAAATCTCATCACATAGTCATTTATTACAGTGTGAGGTTATCTATAAATCTGTATACTGCAAAAATTAGGAAGAGCAGAAGCTCATGGGACAAAGTTTAGAGGAAAGTAGGGGAAAGCTTCCAAAAGGCTTTTCCAAGTTCACACACTGAGATTAATTTCCTCAACAAAATGCCGTGACACCACATTCAGACTTCCGTCTGGGGGAAGCTCATCAAGGATGCAGGGTTTTTATGAGGGGCTGGTCACGTGCATGCCGTCTGCTTAGCACATGTCCAAGTTGCAGGCTCAGAAGGTAGACATTAAATAGAAATCAGTGTCTGCACAGCAGTTTGGCAAACTTACCAAACTGTTACTCTTACGAAAGAGTGTACCTGGAAAGAAGCAATTACAGAGCAAAGAAGAGTCAGGCACTAAGGAGAGCCATTACCCTGGGAGTGCTGTTGACTCCTGAACCAACAGTGCCTTCCCTCCCTAGCACTTCCTCTTAACACGAGCCGGTGGTTTCCTCACTATTGCTTAGGGTACCGCAGATGAGTGGCTAATATAAATAGCTGCCCAACATTCACATCTGACCTGCATAGTAAACACAGACGAAAAAAAGAAGTGGTGTTTCTAACATGATAATTCAGGAAAAAGACCCAGGGAAGATTCTAGGTATCTTGGTCCTTACGCTCCTATCTGTTACTCTGACTGGAGGGATGGAGTATTCTAGTTGGCTAGGCTCTGGTCATGCAGTTAACAGGGATGACCTCGCACTGTACACACATCCTCTGCATCATCCCCTAGATGTAACAGAAGAATAAATGAATGAAGGCAGAAATGTTATATCAAGAGTACAAAGTAGACAAAAAGAAACGCGAGTCAGCTACAGTAGTATCATCTTAGGCACGTTATCCTACTAGCATTATTAAGCGTGGAAAGCAAAGTAGTTTTTAATCGATACAATCAAATATGAAATGAAGTAGAACAATATGCCTCTTCCTAGGTACCAACTTACAGAAATGACTCTTCATCACCTAGCACTGATCTATGCAGCTTTGGTTTCTTTCGGGCTTAAATCTGAAGAGCTGAATGTAAAGGTATAATTTTTCTGAATGTTTGTTCATAAGTATTTTTCATAAACTAAAAATACACACAAACTCAAGTGTCCAGGGACAAGAAACACTAATTGGGCAAATTGAAAAGTGCTTAAAAGCCAAATAAAGAACATCTTCAATTTAATAAACATACTTAAAACTTCTGTCTCTAAAGTAGTTTAATAAATTTAAAACTGTATTTTATCTCCTAATTACTACTTAGATTTTTTAAAAGCATTGCAGCAAATGAAAAAATATTTCTTGATCAAAATGTTCCTTCTGACAGACATACGAAACTTTTATCTGCTATATAATGCAAATTTGATGTCATATGAATAGAGTAACACATTTGTGATCCCATTCAGTCTCCTTTCTTGGCCCCTTTTAAAAATTAGTTTAAAATTAGGTATTTGTCCCAGTTCAGGGCTCCCTACTTTTCCACTGTCACATTATATTCTGGTGTTTAAGAACTCAAACATTTCTATAGATTTAGCTTTTTTGATTTGGCACAATTGTTAATTTTTTTCTGACCTTTTTAAAGATCTGCACCAATATACTAGCAGTCTAAAGGAAAGCTGTCCATGAAGTTCCCACAAATACCTTCCCTTTACCTATCCGACAACAGCTTCTCATCCTCCTGTAAGCTTAGCCTGTGGCGTCACTAGTCTAGGCTCATCAGTGGTTCGGTCTTTTTTCTATCTCTGCAGCGTCTCTAGAACACTGTCTTTCCTTCTCCTCCCACTATTCCCCTAATTCAGCCTTCATCACTTCTCACTTAGACTTTTAAAGCACATTTCTAACTCTCAAGTTGCCCCTTTTCTGCAGGTTCACCACTGTGTTATAGACACCAGTTATGTTTCTGATGTTGAGCTACCCCCCCCCAAAAAAAAAAAAAAAACAACAACACTTTTTAGACTCCAAGTTTCTGAAAATACGTCACCTGTTCTCTTGGTACCTAACACAGTGCCAGGTATGCAACAGGCTTTTAGTAAGAACTGGCTATGGAGTTGAGCTTTCTTATCAGAGATCTTCCCTAGCTTGCTTCCTGGTTAATTCAAATTAGAATTCAAAGTGAGAAAGATTAAAATTCCTCGACAGCTTGCCCCCAGCAGTTGTTCCTTTAACAGCACTCTACTCACCGTTTTCCGCATGTGCTCCCGCTTCAGCCGCTGCGCTAACATCTTTCGGGCCTGCTTTTCCTCGGGAAGGCTATTCCCTGACCCCTCACACCCCGCGGTCAGTGCCTTCTAACTGCCCAGCTCAGCCACTGCCTGCTTAAAGAAATCTGCCCCAGTGAAACCCTCTCAGGGTACTGCTTCCTCCCGTTCGCTCCGTAACACTGTTGTTATATATGAGCTATTTATTCAGATCTCCTCCACCTTGAAAGGTAAGAACTAGGTCCTTTTCATTTGAAAAACCTGTGGCAGGTAACCCAGTGGCTTGTTGTTTTGTTTTGGGGTAATTTTGTTTTGTTTTTGTTTTTTGTTTTTGAGACAGGGTCTCGCTGTGTAGTCCAGAGCCAGTCCTGAACTCACTATGTAGCCCAAGCTGGTCTTGAACTCAAAGCAATCCTCCTGTCTCAGTCTCCTGAATGCTGGGATTACAGACAGATATGCACTACCACACCCAGCTTATGTGGTGCTGGGGAATCAAATCCAGGGCCTCACAGTTCCTAGGCAAGCATTCTAACGGCTGTGCTACTCCTCCAGCCCTACAGTGCTTCATACAAAGCAAACATATTTAACACACATCTACTTAATAAGTATACTGAAATCATAACCTGTTACGAATATGAACAAATTACTTAAAACAGAATTCCAGACAATTTGATCTCAAGATGCATAGTAAACATAGAAATAAAATTCTCAGTAAAGTTGTACTGGGGTGGGGGAGCAACTCACTTGGGACCCCTTCCCAGATTGTGGGAGCTTTTAATCCTCTATCCTTTATTTCTAAATAAACATCTGTTATTCATTAAAAATAATTACTGGGGATTGAACCCAGGGCTTCAAACTAAATAGATATTTCTTAAGATGTACAAATAAAGCTATCAGGGTGGGGGCTGAGGCTAGTGGACTGCAAATTCAAGCCCAGTCTGGGCAACCTTGCAATTTACTAAGACCCTTTCTTAAAATAAAAAAGAGGGTGACGATGCAGTTCAGTGTGAAGACCCTGGGTTTGATCTCCTGTCACAAAAAAGGGAGGTGGGGGGACGGGGGAGGAAAAGCTCAGCGCTGACCGCAGCACCACGTAAGCTGGGTGTGGTAGCACACACCTGTAACCCTAGCACTTGGGAGGATGAGGCAAAACGATTGCTTTGAGTTTGAGGTCAGTCTGGGCTTACATAGTGAGTCAGAACCAGCCTTGACTACAAAGTGAGACCTGTCACAAAAAAAAAGTTGGCCAATGACCACATAGAAAATAAAAGCTCAACATCACCGATGTTTGGATAAATGCAAATTAGAACAATGAGATATGACCTCACATTTGTCAGAATAGCTATTATTAAAATAGGAAACAAAAAAGTTAAATTGATACAATTAGGGAAAACTGAATGATCCTCAAAAAAATAGAAATTATCATACTATCCAGTAATCTTTCTACTAGGGTATATTTCCAAAACAAATTAAATCAATATGTCAAAGAAAAAATAACTTATTAGAAAAATTAAATAAACATGTAGCACATGAAAGTTTCTCATTCAAATAAGGTTTAACTGCTTGGCCTCTTCCCAGTGCAGAAGAAACAGTTATATGTAAAATATGCCTTAGAAATTATTCTATTCTTAGCCAGGCCTAGTGACACAGGCCTGTGATGCCAGTGCCCTGGGAAACTGAGGCAAGAGGATCACAAGTCTGAGCCCAGCCTGAGCTCTCTAGGAACTTGGTGAGACCTTGTCCCAAAACCAAAACTAGAACGGGTTGGGGATGTAGTTCAGTGTGAAGACTCTGAGCTTCATCCCCAGTGTAAAACAAAACAAAACAAACGTGTGTGTGTGTGTGTGTGTGTGTGTGTGTGTGTGAAGGCTTTGGGGGACAAAATATTATTTAGATACAGTCCATTCCAAAGTCTGCTTTTACCTAGATGAGACTCTTCCAAAAGCTTTTTAACTTTTAAATAATAATCTTAAAAAGTAGGTAAGTTTTTCCATAGACTTTGAGGTGCAACTATGGTCAGGTTGCCTGTCCTCTATTATCAGTGTGTCACCAATCCTCATAAGCCTCTCACATCTTGAGCTGATGGCATTATTACATTAATAGAGGGCACCAGGCTCATGTGATTTTAGAACAGATCGCTGCTTTACCTTCCTTTTGGTCTTTTCTCTGAGAGCTCATCAGTATGAACTATTAGCACCATTTTATTTTCAGGCATCTGAATAGCCTAACCATAAGAGAAGCACCAGGAAGTTTGAAAATAAAGAATTTTCAGATAACTGCTAGTAGTGTCTTTCTCATTTTTGAAAACAGTTCTATAAAGTTTTTATGAACTCCTCTGCAGAAAACTGCTTAAATATACACACAGAACCCTGCAAACAATTTAAGGGGGTTCTTGAACTGCCCAAGTGTAGCCCTGAGCCCCAGAATGCCTGCTGTGATAAATCAGGCAGCACTCACTACCATCATGAAATTATGCCTCCTGAAATACAGCTCAGAGTTTGCCCCACACAAGAGAGGCCCTGGGCTCGATCCCTTGTGACACGAAAATCAGAATAGCAACAACAGTAAAAATAAGAAAGTTTATATTTAGATGAAAGTGTCCTATTCCCTCACAACACCCCAAACTAGCAATAAAATGAAAATCTGGGTTTAAACAGAATATTTCTTCACATTCTTCATAAATTTTAAGTAATTTAAAAAAAATTCTTTTTCATAATATATATATACTCCTTGTGTGAAATAAGAGTTTTGTATTGTTTATTAAGGCAAAATGTAGGCACAATTATTTGGTGATCCTTTTTTTCTTGCGGCATAGGATGAATGAAGCTCAGGGCTTTGTCCCCACACGGCCAGCTCTCTACTACTAAGCTGTATCCCTAGCCCTTGCAGTGTTCTATTTTTGGAGTAACTATTATTTAAGACAATATTAACTGTCAACACTACCTTTTAGTCTATGAACTTCATTCAACTGACTATAAAAAGTAAAGAAAAAAAAGATATATCAAAGCAGGAAAAAAGTTGACATTTCTGAAGAAAGAAGCACATGGAGGAAAACAATGATGAAAAATAGGATATTAAGAAATCCTTTTTCAGACTTAAGACATACAAACACAAGACTATCACAGGGTCAGATAAGTTAATTAATATTAGATGAACAATCCCCAAAACACTGGGCATGACATCTCTAAATCAAAACCTTTTTTCATTATTTTAAAATACATCAAATTTACTTGTATTTTTTATTTTTAAATTTTGTTTTTGAAAACTATTGCACTGAATTGTTAATGTTCGTATTTTTAAACTAGAAACTATTAGATTTAATCTAGAAAAAGCAAAGTATCAAGTAGTAGTGATAGTCAAATTACTGTTTCTTCTAATATGACACACTAAATATATTTTCAAAGACTATTAATAAATACGAAGTGACTGTGAAGAAAAAATTTAGTTTCAAATTTTTGAAAATATCAGGGTTTCTTTTTTTTTTTTTTGGGGGGGGGGTGGGACTCTGTAGTTCACTCACTCTGTAGCCCAGGCTGGTCCTGAACTCACTACAGAACCCAGGCTAGCCTTGGACTCAAGGGAATCCTCCTGTCTCAGCCTCCAGAGAGCTGGGATTACAGGCGTGCACCACCACGCCCAGCTATGTGGTGCTGAGGAATCGAAGTTGGGTACTTGGAGCTTATCTTAGCACTTGCTAGGCAAACATTTTAACCACTGAGCCATTTCTCCATCCCCAGGATATCATATTAAAAAAAGGAAAAAATATATTATTCTCACAAATAAACTGTCCTGGATATTACATAATTAGTAAGATATATCAAAAAATGATAATAACCCCTTGTTTTAAATTTTTCTCCTTTAGTTGCAAACTATTTTTGAAAGCCTAGTTTAATTTCCTAGTATTTTTTAATCTAACATGAAAAAATTTTTTAGCTTATGATTTCCCCAGGAGTAGAAGAGACTGCACTGATAATTCGGCAAATTGCTGACCACTATTTACTAACCTCGAAGAGAGATCCTCATGAATGGTTGGATAAATCCTGGCTCCTAGTTTCACCATCTCAGGTTGGTTTATTTATTTTTGAGACAAGAATCTTGCTCTGCAGCCCTGCCTGGTCCTGAACTCACTATGGAGCCCAGGCTGGCCTTGGACTCACAGCAATTCTCCTGCCTCAGCCTCCCAAGTACACGGATTACAGGCATGTGCCACCACGCATGGTTTATGTGTTGCTGGGAAATTGAACTTGGGTACTTAGCTCTTGATTTAGTGCTTGTTTAACCACTGAGCTCTTTCCTCCAGTCCCCTAAGGTTTATTTTTCTAAGAATAAATTAGATATTTACAAAGCAGATGTTGTACTTGAATTTCCTTTCCAATAGCATATTTTTTCCTGGTGTTCAAAAATTGAGTAGTAGAGTTAAATGACAAAAATTTTAAGCTGTTGGAGTAAATAGAATAAAGTGGATCACTTTAAAGAGAGACTGGCTGATTATTCCTTAAATTCTTTTCTAGGAAGAAATGTCGTTGCTTGATTTTCCATGTATTAACCCACTGGTGGCTCAGCTCATGTTAAATAAAGGACCTTCGCTGCACTGGCTGTTAACAGCTACTCCCTGTGAACTTCAGGAAATCTTACCCGAAGTTCCAGAAAAAGTATTAAAGGTTGGTTATTTGAAATCAATATTCCTAATGAACTTATTTCTTTTCCATTGTTTTATTGTAGACCTTAAAGAGATAATTTACTTGAACTAAATTTCAGAGTTCTCATTAGCTGTCAGTCCAATTATACATTTTAAAACTATTTTATATAATTTACATAGATAATAGTACAGTACTTAAAATCACTTTGAAATACTATGATGTCCAAAAAGAGTCAATATGAACCTTATACACAAGTATTTAGACTACCTCTTTCAAAAATCCTTCATTACAGCAGTAGAGAACCTTAGTATATTTGGTTAATATTTTATCAAAGAAATAGTATTTAAGTATAACTTGTATAACTAAAAAATTCTATTGTATTTTCTGTAAACTTAAGACTATTCTGAAAATTAGTTGTCTAATAAAAATTGTATTTTGGCTCAGGCTTATAATCCCAGCTGGCTGAGGCTGAGGCAGAAAGTTCAAGAACAACCTGGAAAATTTAGCAACTTATTGAGACCCTGTTTCAAAATTTAAAAAATGGTCTGAGATATAGCTCAGGGTGAAGGTTCTGGGTTGGACCCTCAGTACTACAAAAAATAAAAATAAAAACTATATTATAAATGATTATGAAATAGATAAAAATTACAGTAAAGTTTTTCTTTTAGTAGAGCCTAATTCTTTTATGTTCTTAATATTTGGATCAATGTAATGTATATGAACTACTTACATTTTGCTTTCTTTCTCGACAAATAAGCATAGTTTTATATTTATGAGGCTGTTAATATTGTATATTTTTAGCATTTTTGTAGCATCACTTCCTTATTCAAGATCAGTTCTTGCTCCATAACAAAATCACCTCGAAATCTGTCACCTGAGGAAGACAGCCATCAGACTAGCACCTTTAATCCTCAGAGTTCATCTTCCACTTCTTCAGATTCTGTCATTCAAGGACATAATGAATATTACTCATATTCACACTTTGGAGACACAACTCAGGAAGACACAGATGCCACTTTAAATTACAATTCTTTTCTTAGGGAAAGAAGAGAAATGCCGAACATTTTGCCACATTCAGCTTCGTACAGTCAGACCAGCTATTGGAGACAGTTTAGTTGTGGTCCAAACGCAGTGCAGAACAATCCTTTTCTGAGTCATACAGAATCAAAGGAAGCAGCTTGGAAGTACTTTCCAAACCAGAGGGATT
Source organism: Ctenodactylus gundi (assembly GCA_004027205.1). Taxonomy (NCBI): domain Eukaryota; kingdom Metazoa; phylum Chordata; class Mammalia; order Rodentia; family Ctenodactylidae; genus Ctenodactylus; species Ctenodactylus gundi. The sequence goes on from PVKB01000520.1 coordinate 686,923, forward strand.
CGCAGGCAGATGTATTTTCTTTGGGTCCGACACAAATGAATTATGAAACTGTAGTATCACCAATTGACACGCAGAGGAGAGTTGCTCCCAATTTTCCAGATTATCATAAAGCAACAGGAATAACAAATAGGGAAGTATCTGCCCCACTCTTTTCACTAGGGGGTCGTCAGTATCCTCTTTATTGGAACTTTAAAGAAAACATATGTGAAAAAGAGAATCACTCATTCAGCTTAAAATATGGAGCAGGACAGACTACCTACAACAAATGCTACTGTCAGAAAGATGATTTATCCACTAATCAGCAACAATGTCTATCAGATGAATTAGAAGGCTTCCTATGTGAAAGTTCAAATGCTGGGACTAAAAAGACTGTCTGGGGAGAATTACCATCTGTTCCTAGTGTGGATTTGTTCCCTGCTTCTGATTCCAGTGGTACTCAAAAAGAATTTGACAGCCATTACTCCCATCAAAGAGCTGGAAAATGTTTAGGCCAAAAAAGGCACAGTGAACCCTCATCTAATGCAGAAGACAAGGACTTAGTAACAGGTAATATGGTCTAATACTTAATAAAACTTTCAAATTTAATTTAAAAATATGGAACATCTCCAAATTTTAATACATGTTTTAACTACACCTTTTTCTTAAATGCCACCGTATGAGAAGGTGACAAGTGGAGGGAGGGAGAAACTTACCCTTTAAAGCTTCTGCTCTGCGTAGATGTTTTGAAAGGCCTCAGAGGGGGATAGCAGAAAATCTTGGATTCTTTATTAAAAAGTATCTCCCAAATTATATAAGCTCCAGGACACACAAACTTGGATTTGTTCCTATTTTATAGTCATATTTTTTCTGTTCCTTATTTTATTCAGAAATGTTGTCCCTAGTTTTCTAAGAACTTTTGTGAAGAACTGATGTTTTATTCAAACTCCTTTTAGTACCTATTGGGAAAAAAATCAAATATGCTTTCTCCACTGACTTATGTCAAGAATTAAACTTTCAGGCTTATTAATATTAGATCATCTTTTTCGTTTCTATGGTAAACCCAATGGGCTTTAAAAATGTTTAATTATTAGTGCACATTTACTGTAAAAGCCAATAGATTTCATTGTGACATCTTTGTACATTTAATGTGCTTTGTAAATATGACTAATATTTATTTATAATTTCTGTATCTACAATCATGAAATTAGTCTATTATCATGTTTTTGTCATAAGGATTATGCCAGGAATGACTGGGTAAAAATTCCATCCTACACTAGAACAAATTAAGCATGTGTTTACTATTATATATTCTTGAAAGTAGGAAACTTCAATATGTAAGATTATGCCTCCATTTTGTCAATGAAAAAGTATTTTTAAATTCTAATATTTAAGCTTTTAGATATGGACTAGCCAAATATCTACCAATATTTTAATTCGGTTATGAAAATATACACATTTAAAATCACATATAAAAATGTCAGTTTAAAAATACTGCCTTTTCCCAGTTCCCAATTATTTCCATTAAATAATTTTCATCCATCTCAACTGAATGCTAGTATCTTCACCACTACTGTGGTAAATTTTGGCTTATTCACTGTAGCTTTCAACAGTACATCATATATCCCAACACATAAGATACACCACTTTTCGAATTAATATTGATGCACCTGGAAAATTTATCCAAAGCTATCGGCATGACCTCAAGATAATTTTCCATTTGTCTTGAAGGTATACATGTGATTTCTGTTATAATTATTACTACATTGCTTTTTAAACTTGTTTATAATGGCATCTGACTCTTAATGATTATAAGATTATGTTCCTAGGAATAATTACTGAAACGTTTCTTGCCTTTTTTTAATGTAACCAATTAACCTAATAATAAGAATTTATTCTAGGGAATTAGTAATAAGGCCATAGAAGGTGATTTCCAGCACAATCACACCTATCATGTATAAGGTCTTAGGATATATTTTATAACATTGTGGGAATGGTTAAGAAACAGAAAACTTAAAAGCAAGTCTTTAAAAAAAAATGGCATATTAAAGACAATGAAGTACAAGCTGAATAAAAACCTGTAATCCATTTTTAAACATGATATTCCAATTTTTTTCTAAATTGCTACTTTACTTTGTACCAACAGTGGATTTTTCAGTATTTTCTTAAAATTTGTTGTTTTTAACTTAGTGCATTATAGTCAGTTTATCATTTATTCCTTCCATTTATTTATTCATGAGGACTCTCTATGCACCTTGGCAAGAATGCCGTGAATTTTGCTGGCAGTCTCATCTGTGAACTTCAGAAGCTTTGTATTAGTTACCTTGGGATTTGTGGATGCTTTATAACTGGTATTATACATGGTAATGATACATAGAATATAGATATATATGAATAATACATAAGTAGGGTATATGGTTAATGAATGAGAATTACAAAGTAGGTAGAAAAACAAACTATTTCATGGAAAGCTTCCTGGCAAATGTAGAAAAAGAAATCAAAACGTTTTTAGAAATTTTAGAATTGGTTGTAGAGAGATGGCTATCTAGAAACAACACAGTTCCTGTCATGTTGGTAGCTTGAAGTCAGCCATGGTAGAACTCCTTACACCACAGAAACTGTCAGTCATGACAAATCAGGCCTTTATCCCTCCTTCTCCCCATGCTACCCCAAGGGCTGGCCTGAAACACTCACCAGCACACTCCTGGTGCCAGCACAGATTGTCTCAGAGCTTCACAGTGAGGGACCAGTGTTCTGTCATAATTTTAACATCACCTGTGATTATTCATGTGTATAAATATATTCCTTAATTAGTTGTTAATTAGTTGTTGGAGTTAAAGATCTGTTTTCCCCAGAGAAATCACATATTGAATTCTGAACACATAGGCCATGCTGGAATTACATCTTTAGTGAATACAACATCACACAGAACCGAGGCTGTATGTTCAAGAGAATAGCCAAAGGGGAAAAAAATTGGAACTTGAGCGGCTAAAGGTAGAGATTAGTAGTAGGGTGCTTGCCTAGGATAGGCGAGAAGGAAAAAGAGGAATAGGAAGTGCAAACTGAAAAAAAAAAAAGAAAAAAAAGACACCGACAGAACTGGATACACTCTCACCACAGATTCATGGAGGATAGAGACCCAGTGTTTGAGGTTCAGAGTTAATCAGGGTGAGCTGCTAACTTGTGTTCTAATTAATTGGAACATACTGGAAACCTTCAAGAATGAGGAAGACCTGCCTGAATTGCTTCCTAACCATTTCAGATAGTTTTCCTTAAAAACAACAAAACCCCCTAATAGATCTTACAGATCTTGTAGTATAATTTTACAGAAGACACTTTAATCCTTGGAGACTTAATAATGGGCACAGCGTGTGCATACTAATTTTAAATACTGGACCATAACATATAGATGAGTTTGTGTTTAAAATGTAACTTTTAATAGTCTGTATCCCAGTTTGGACATTTTAACTATAAACAGATGACAAAAACACAGGACTCATGTGGGTCGCTGGAAAACAACAGCTTACGTGACTAATATATGGATGAAATGGTTTTCTTCCCTCTCCTTTTAACAGGTTTCATGTACTCCCAACTACCACAACTCAAGAAGCGACGTTTAACATATGAAAAAGTCCCTGGAAGAGCTGATGGACAAACTCGGCTGAGATTTTTTTGAAAAGAAGGAAAAAGCAGCATTTATGGCATATTCTCTGCTTTTTGTGATAATATAGTAACAAAATTATTTAGATTTCCTTATACATTAAAGAAAATGCATGTTTTTAGATGTTCTCAGTATTCCCACAGTAAATTTTCATGATATATGTTCTGTGCTAAAGTTTGAATCTGTGTAACTAAATTATTCTGGTTTATCAGCCAGCATATGAATTGTCATAAGATCCACAATGTCCTCCAGGTTCAACTGAACATCACAAGCCTTCTAATAAGACGCCATGTCAGACTCACCTTGTGAGTCAAGAAGTGAAGGTTGTCAGTCAACGTCAAACTACCAAAACATTAAAGCAAACTTGAACTTGAAATTTTTAATGTTGTCTTCCAAAACAAAATTTAGAAACAAATAACTAAGGAAATATCTGCAACACAAATTACAGGGAAAGGGCTTAGGTTCCTAATACACAAAGAATTCCTAGATACTGATAGGAAAAAGGTAACCTAATAGAAGTATGGGCAAACTATGTGAGTAATTGTTTCTCAGATGAAACAAAAGTAGCCAATAAATATTTCAAAGGATGTTAGGCAAAAAAATGTCAATACGATGACTATTTTCTCACAGATCATACTGGCAAAATTTCTGAAAATTCCAACTGTCCACGGGTAGTATGCCGGGGAAAAGAATAATTTCTTGTATTGTTGGTACAACCCTTTTCAGAAGACAATTTGTGAAACATCTACTAAGATGAAAAACTATAAGTTTTTCTATAAGTTCTAACTCAGCAGTTTTATTTATAAGATTCTACCTTAAATATTCAATTACAAAACAAAATCTACTTTGACTATAGTTAGTAATAGGTAAAAATTATAAACAACAAAAATGCTATCAGGTGGGGAACAGGTAAAAAGTCTGAACTATGATCACCATAAAGGCATTATGAAGAATCTTCTGTGTACTCTAACAAAGAAAGAGCAGAAGAGCATGTAAAAATTACATATTGCACAATCCGGTTTTTGTCTTAAAAAAAAAAAAGAGACCTTTGGGGGGCTGGAGGAATGGCTCAGTGGTTAAACCACTTGCTTGCCTAGCAAGCACTAAGTCAAGTGCTAAGTACTTGAATTCAATTTCCCAGTAACACATAAAGCTGAGTGTGGTGGTGCATGCCTGTTAATCCCAGCACGTGGGAAGCTGAGACAGGAGGATTGCTGTGACTCCAACGCCATCCTGGGCTCCATAGTGAGTTCAGGACCAGCCTGGGCTACAGAGCGAGACCCTGTCTCAAAAATAAAAGAGAGAGAGAGAGAGATTGGGAATTCAAAGTTATTTAAAAATGATAGATACATTAGGGACCACTTGAGGATATACATACACTCATTTCACATTTTCTTGATGCATAATTTTGTTCACAAACACTAGGGAAAATCAAAAATTTTACCAGATACAAATATACAAAACACTCACCACACTTTTCATAGCTGAATACCACAGGTGTTACTCCAGTGTTTTGACTAGTGAACCCTCCTCGCATCTTCTTCCACTAACTTACAAGTTACAACTTGGCGGAGAAGTCTAAGTCTTGCCCTCTTTAATCCCAGTCAGTTCCTCTCAGTTCTTTTTCTTCTTTTTCTTTTTAATTCTCTCACTTCTCAATGCAGAACTGGCTAAAAGAAGCAAACAGTACCCATATGACAGCCCGAACATTGGGCTGCCTTAAAATTTCCTCCATCAGATTAAATAGTCCACCGCCTTTAATCAGTTTCAGGCAAAGTCTCTGGAAAAGAGTAAAATGCTGACACAATTTTTGTCAGAACGTAGCATACATAGTTTCTAAACCAACTGCCAATAAATTCCTCCTTCCCATCTGAAACTTCTTGAGCCTGGGCTTTCCAATCTGCAGTTTGTTCACATTCTGGTTTCCTGAGATCTGACCAGAATCTCCCACCAAGCTCAGCTCACAACATTCTAAGGCTTCTCTAGCCAGCACCTTCAAACCTTTCCCGACTCCTCCTGCAAACCAATTCTAAGGGCTTCTAAACCACATGGTCAGACAGTCACAGCTATGACCCCAAATTCCTGGTTCCAGTTTCTGCCTTAGTTACTTTACACTGCTGTGACAGAATGCCTAACACCCACAACTTAAGGCCTACCTCTTTCTTCTTCTCTTTTGTTCTTTTTCTGAAGCAGAAAGAGTTGTAGGTAGGGAAGCTATGAAGCTGTCTTGTGGGAGAGAATAACAAGTCTGTTTCTGAACTGTCACAATTTGCCTATTTCTATGCCACAATACTGTTTGTATCAGGTGTTTTTGTTTTGAATTTTTTATTTAAAATTATATTGTTTTGGTAAGTTAGCTTCAACACATTAATATCCAAGTAAGTTGCACAGGCCCATGTATTTCGTACACACACTCACATACACTGTTTTAAAGAACTATTCTTAAGACATTTGGTTTTCCATATCAATGTTACTTTTTTTTCAAAAAGTAAATACAAACTCCACTAAACTTATAAATAAATTCTAGCAGGACCAAGGAAATTGCCTTGATGTCCTAGAGCTTGCTATACCCAACCATTAGTTTAGACTCTGAACTATTCACATTAATAAGGTCTCTTCCACCCAACTCTTGCTGTTACCCAGTCTGGTCCCGAACTCATGAACTTCGGTGACCCTTCTGCCCCAGCTGGTTTTGAGTAGGTTATAGGTAGGCTTTGTACTTGGGCCAAATCTTTTTTTATTTCTGACTCTTACACTTTCATTAAAGTCATTCTAAGTATCTTTTATAGTCCTGTCATGAACATATACATGGGATACAGTTTCCATTTCCAGTTTTAACTAGCAATTCCCAGTGCAGAAAATGCTTTCAATTTTTCTATATGTATCTTGCATCCAGCAGACTTCCAAATTCTATTAAAGTATTTCTTTTATTAGTCTCTGATGAGCTTCCAAGATACACAGTTATATAACAATACAGATGTTATTTCTTCTAAAATATTTACACCAGGCCAGGTGGCACAAAACTATAATCCCAGCTACTCAGGAGGCCAAGGTGGGAGGACTGTAAGTTTCAGGCCATTCTTGGCAACACTGCAAGAATTTGTCTATGAACAGTTTACACCTTCCATTTTATTATTTCAGCATGCTACCGAAGATAGCCAAAGTGATGCTGATAGTGCTGAATACAGTTAACTTTGTCTTGTTTCGGATATGCTGAATGCTTCAATGTCACAATGTAGTATATTTGCTATTTATTTTGCTAAACTGGCTCTACTGTCTTTAATTTCTTCTATTTTGCCAATACACTTAGTTTTTACTCAGAAAAGATACTGCATTTTATTAAACAACTTTCTGGCATAGATTCCCTTCTTTATATCATTCATACAATGAACCACATTGAGGGAATCCATATGTTAAACTAGTTTTGCCAAATGCTATTTCTCTTGGAACACCACAGAAATTGCTTTGCTTATGTTTAGGACATTTACATTCATATTCCTAAGTCAGATGCTCCCTTAGTTACTTTCTTGTTGATGGAACATGATACCTGACACCCAAAATTTAAGAGGGGAAATGTTTGTTTATTTAAGACAGGGTCTCACTCTGTAGCCCAGGCTAGCCTTGGACTCATGGCAATCCTCCTTTCTCAGCCTCTCAAGTGCTGGGATTACAGGCATCTGCCACTACACCCAGCTTATATGGTGCAGGTGACTCGAACTTAGGTAGTTAGCACTAGCCTACACACTTGCTGGGCAACTGCTTTAACTGCTGAGCCAATCCTCCAACCAGGAAAGACTTATTTTAGTTCCCAATTTCAGAAAGTCTCAGTCCATCCATGGGCGGGTGGCAGTGGTGGAAGGCCATGGGAGAGGACCGAGCAGAGTAGAGCTGTTTACAGCATGGCAAGCTATAAAGCCAAGACAGTGACAAGCAGAGCTAGTGAGGTATATCCTGCCGGGTCATGCCCTGGTGGTCCACCCCTCTGACCAGGCCATTTAAGAGATCTGGAAGTCAGTGGGTTAACCCCCACGATTGAGTCACCTTCCAAACAGGCTTCTGGACAGCATTCCATATCCACACCGTAACAAGTGACTACAGCTTTTCTATACTAGCTTATCAAATTTTTCCTGAAAGGGGGAAAAAAAAAATCGAGAAAATTTTTTTGTAGTGGAGATTTCTGAAAACTACTTATTGTTGTTAAGATAGACAATATAGTGTTTAATGCCGAAAGGATGAAATAGCTGCAAAATAAAGGAGAGAAATGATAACATGAACTACAGAGAAGACACAACAGATCCAGAGAACAAATAGATGGGCCAGAAAATGTTTTCAAACAATGAAAACAATCTGGATTCTTGGATCTGGAAGCTTAGTGACTAGAAATGAAGGGAGAACCCAACTAATTGCTTCTCTTTCTCTATTATGACCCATGCTTAAATATGTTTCTCTTGAATTTTGTGTTTATACATAGCTATTTCAAATGTTGCCAGTAGTCATTTTTTTCATACCATACATGTATTTACTTTTTAGGACATCTGTAAAATTCTACAAGGACTTAAAAACCTCCTGCTTTATAGCATTCACTTTCACAAGCAAACAGAAATCCATGAAATTTTAAACAAAATTAGATACAACAATTCCTGTCATAGAAAATAATGAAGCCAAGATTTTTATTTCCAAGCTCTTCAAAGATTACAAATACAAACAAAACCTTAAGTGTTCCAAACAAAATCAAATGCACATAATCCAAATATGTGTGACATGAAGAATTCTAGATTATACTACTTTCACATTGTTTTGCTCTTAACCATTTGCGCTGTCTGTAGCTCATATTTTTAACATTTTTTAAAACATGAAATAAGTAGTATTTTGTTAAAAGTGTTACAAAGCAAAGAAACTTAAGAAAAAAATCAAACCTGCTTCATACATAAGATGGAGTGGCCTAATGTACAACATAACAGTAATCTTTCCAAGCAAGTTTTCTAAGAAATACATCCTAAGATTAGTGTTAAAAATAAAACAATCCTCTCATTTAGAAATGAGAATCTGCTCATATTAAGAAATCAAAACACCATTTGATTAGGAAGGTCTATTTTCCCCCCCAATTTTATCCTTTTTGTCTTCATTTAGTAATTGTAAATTCATAAGAATACATTTTGTAATATAAAAATCTTAGAAACAAGTTGCAAACATTTAATTTTTAATAGACAAAAATGTTTTCCTTCCTAAAATGTAAACACTCAGTAAATAATACATGCATAATATTCCAGGAACAGCAACACCATTAATTTGCCAATGAAAGAGGTGTATTTTGATATATTTAGTGGTAAGCTTTTTGTCCTCATATAAAGCACTTTGGCAAAAGAAACAGGTGATTATCATTATTATTATGATTATTATTAAATCCACTCTATCATTCACTGTCCTTATTTGAACAGAAAATCATTCATTTCTGTAAGATTCTGACTGTATGTCCAGGAAAGGCCTGAAATATCTAAGAGTCATTTGGTGAGAGAAAAGTGTTTTCTTGAGACTTGGAAGCAGTCATTTGTGGCTTTGTGCTTGCAGGCATTTCTCCACGAACTTCTTCTCTACTGGAAAGAGAGTTTGATTGGTTTCACTCTAGTTAAGATTTACCCATAAAATTAATGAGTCATCATTTCATAGAGCATGTTAGTATTCACAGAGTAGAAAGTAACAGGTTAATACAGTATAGCATTCAAACCATTCAAACCATCAGATGACTAATACCCACGAAAATGCTTTGTAAAGAAAATACACTATGTCAAAATAAGACTATTACTTTGGGGGGGCGGGGGAGTAAAGGAGGATTGAGCCCAAGGCCTTCACACAGAGCTAAACACCCAGCCTATTTCTTAGTTTCAATTTTCAGACAGGGTCTCACTAAGTTGCTCAAGCTGGATTCAAATCTTGCAGGTCTCCTGCCTCAGCTTCCCAAAGTGCTGAGACTACAGGCCTGCAGCACCAGGCCTGGCAGAAGATTATAACTTAATATCCTAAATGTGCAGTTTCCATTAATAGGTACAACTGTACCTTACAATATAGTTAATTCTTTTAAATGTGAAAAAAAAATCCTTCTAAAATGTGAAAAAGAACCTACGATGATTACTTCCTCTATAACTACCACTTAGAACACATAATTTGAAATTTGAAATATGTTGGACCCAAAAGACTGTAACCATCTATGCACTTTCCTCTTAAAAAATTAATAGTGAAAATGTGAACAAGACCTCAGGACAAAGTACTGAGACTTAGGAATTTCCTAATATACTACCAAAGAGATATTTTCATTTCAGTTACCAAATTTAAAGCATTTTTTCATCCTAGTCATACACTTTCTCAGTAGCTGATTTTTTTCTTCTAAAGTGAGATTAAGTTCAAGAAATGACTACCAAATTCAAAGAGCTCAATCAAATACGTAAGAATACTAGCATCTCTCGTGAGTTAGCACCCATGAGAATGAAGACTGTCCTATTTAGACATATACCCTACAGGCAGCACGGTTACAGATCCGTCACCCTTCAGAGAAAGTTGTACATTTTGCTGATTTTCATTTTAATCATCCAAGAACAGGAGATCCTCAAACCCCCGCTGCCCAGACACTCTGAGATGTTCTGTGACAATGCAATGGTCCCCAGGTGGCACAGTGCACTGTTACTCACCAGTCTTCATAGCAAAGCGCAGGATCGGGGCTCCCGGAAGGGGTTGCTCCCGGCCGGAACGCCAACCAGCAGGGCGTCCTTGCACGCATTCTGCACGCAGTACTGCTGGAGCTCTGCGGCGGCCTGAGAAACCTGAGACAGGAGCACAATGTGACACGCGGCCGCCAGCCAGGCCTCGGCAGCAGGCAGCCACCCGATGTCCTCAACACGATCAGATGAGCCACGAAAAGGCCAGTTTTTGTGACCTCCATGTCTCTTGTGCTGACCATAAGAACTGAATTCTAGAAGAAAAGTTATAATCCTACTGTGGCTTGGATCTCGAATGTTGCCAAAAGCTCACACATTTGGATGGTAGGAGTTACTTATGGAACCACGTGCTGCTGGGAGACAAGGCTGGGCTGGAGGGGTGGATCAGATCACAGGCACGTGGCAGGCTGTAGACTGCAGGCGTACTGACTAGATTACAGGTGTGCGGTGGGGGCTTGGGATGCAACCTCGAAGGACATAGGCTGCTTCCTGCCTTCCTTACGGGGCTAGCTCTGACCTGGCTTTCTGCTTGCAACATGGGAGGGGCTGCCTCCGCCTCAGCCTCGGCCTCTGCCTCTGCAGTGTACTGCTACTGCTGCCAACTGCCCTGAGGGGACTATGACACTCTGAGACTGTGAGCTAAAATAAACTTTTCTTCGTCAGGTGCTGAGTCACAGCAACAGAAAAGTAACGAAGACAAATCCCTGTGAGCTTCGGCTCCGGATGTTTTCAGTTTAGTTGCTTATTCAACAAGGATACAAAAAAGCTGTATCTCTGGTTTTGACACTGAATTGGCACAGAAAGAGCTCAGTGTTCCTTGTACAAATTTCCATTATGTAAAATATGCACAGATACATCGACGTTTACCACGTGAGTAAAATCCCCTGATGTTTACAAGACTGGAGATTTATCCAGTCTGCTCCAAATAAATGATAAAGCTCTTCCACTGTGTTTTTGAGGTAGTGTAGGCTACTGGTTAAAAATGCAGCCTCATACCCATGTTCATAGCAGCACAACTAACAATAGCTAGAATGTGGAAGACACCAAAATACCCATCAACAGACCAATGGACACACAAACTGTGGTATTTATACTCAACAGAATACTACTCATCTATAAAGACAAAGTTGGAGGCAACTGTAGGTAAATGGAGGCAACTTGGGACCATCGCGCTTAGTGAATTGAGTCAGAAGCAGAAGATGAAATATCAAATGGTTTCTCTGATATGAGAAACCAGATCACAATTATTGCATAGAATTTACTGTGGGAAATAATGGGAAGTGGAGGGAAAGGGAGGGGGAAGAAGTGAGTCAAAAGGGGAGAAGGGAAGGACCTGTAATTTTGCCATGACACTGCCACAATATCTATATGCACAAAATACTCGAGATAAATGTAAACTTTATGTACTGCATTTATACATACCAATAAAATGGGGGGAAATTCAGGCTCTAACTGTGAGTCATGGCACTCAACTGTAATCCTGGCACTCTAAGTCTGAGACAGGAGAATCACAAGTTTAAACTCAGCCTGGGAAATGCAGCAACTCAACACTCAAAAGACCCTATGTCAATGTTATTTTTGTTTTTGTTTTGTTTTGGTTTGGGTTTGGTTTGGGTATTTTGGTAGTAAAGATTGAGCTCAGGGTTTTTATTCTGAAATATACCAGTAGCCCATTTTTATTTTTACTTTTGAGACAGGGTCTCACTAAGTTACTACATTGCCCAAGCCGGGATCAAATGCAATCCTTCTGCCTCAGCCTCCCAGAGTACTGGAATTTACAGACCTGTGCCACTAGGCCTGGCTCAAAAAATTTTTTAAAAAGGGCTGCAGATATAATTTACTGTGAAGGCCTCAGGTTCATAAGTGGCTTGGTGGCACACACCTGTAATCCTAGCTTCTTTAAAGGCCAAGTCAGAATGATCACAAATTCAAGGCTTACCCGGGAATTTAGCAAGACCCTGTCTCAAAATATACAATAAAAAATGACTGGGAAAGATAGCTCAGTGTTAAGGCCCTTGGTTCAATCTTCAGTGCTGAAAACGCATGTGTGGACACCTGCACACAGTATGTAGCTTCTGGAAACAGCTGTGTGGATTAAAATTCAGTAGTCAGTTCCCATTAGACCCTGGGGCAAGCTCCTTACCTTCCCAACACCTATTTTCTCATCTGTAAAATTCACTGAGTGCAATACCTCTAACTTGTTAGTGGATCACTGATGTGATACTTGAGTTAGCACACTTAAAACAAAATAGTGCAAACATATAGCTAGCAATAGAATTGTAGCAATTGCAAACATAGTTACAATACTTTGCAGCTCCTCCTAGGGAAAGGTAGTATCTACTTACCCCTTAAATCTGGACTGGCCTTGCAATCTGTTCTAAGAAAATGTGGCAGAAATAGCAGCAAATCCCAAGTCAACGCCTCAAGAATCTTTGCAGCGACCTCTCTTGAGGCAGTTGGAACCGTAAGATCGCCCAACCTGAATGGTACAAGTGTAGCCCACTGAAGGTCTGGTGGAAAAGAGCTAGCCAGGCAGCCAGCCCCAATCCTGCACCTACCAACCTCAGGACCCATGAATGAGCCAAGCCTCCAACTGAGGCTCCAGCAAGGATGAGCAGAGCTGTACAGCTGAACCTACACAACTATCACCCTGAGAACTGTGAGTCAAATGTTTTCTAAGTTTTTTGGTAGACTGTAAGGCAGGAAAAATAAGAGATAAAAAAAGTCTTTTCTTCTTATCCTCCATTTGATGCACATTTCTCCGTGGAAGCTTCTGTCACTTTATATTTTTCTTGCAGGTATAGAGATTTTATATAAACATTCACCCATAATGTACAAAAACAGTTCCAATTGCTATTCAATTATTGCCAGTAATTTGTGTTAATTTTCAAAGCCTCTAAGCACATGAAATACTAACTGCTGCTATGATTTAGGTAAGGTTTGAATGTGTCCCCCAGGGATTCATGTGTGGAAATTTAATCCTCATTGTGAGGTATTAAGAAGGTAGAAATTTAATCTATGGTACCCAGAAGTGGGGCCTTTGCAGCTGATATGAATCAGATAAAGTTACTGGGGTAGACCTTCATTAGAACAGACCAGTGGCACAGGCCTGTGATCTCAGCACTCTGGAAGGCTGAGGAAGGAGGATCACAAATTCAAGCCCAGCCAAGCCAATTTAGTGACTTAGCGGGACTAGGTGTTATGGTTTGAATCTGGAATGTCCCCCAAAAGCCTCATGTATTTGGATGTTGTGAAACCATTTAACCACTAGAATGCCCCCAACCCCCAAGAAAGGAGGAAGAATAAAGAGCTTGTCTCTTGCCACCTGATTCCCTGAAAGAACACTGTCACTAGATGCAGCCCTGGGACCTTGGACCTGCAGAAACAAGACCCAAAGTCTGTTTCTTTTCTTTGTCACTTACCTAGTCTGTAGTGCTGGCAACAAAAACAGACTAATACAACTGCTTCTGTTACAGTTGCTACTAAGTTTCTGAAAAGCTTTAGGAATTTTGGTTTCATTAATGTAGCAATAGTTTAGTTTATATCATACAATTATAAATATATAATATAAACCAACCAATGAATTTAAACTCATTTTCCCTCAATTAAAACTGACATTTTCATATTAATTATAATTGGAATGGTTTTATTTAAAAAATTAGTAATTTTACAAAGAAATTTAGAACGCACTATGCCCTGCTTACTACCTACACCAAGGGGAACAGGCAAACTCCACATTAGGTAGAAGACTGCCTCCCAGAGCCCCAGGAGAAACGGTACTAACTGGACCCCAGCTTAAGGAACCCTGCCAAAAAGTTCAGGTAGGAGATGTGCAGAGAAAACATGAGAAAAGTAAGAATGGTGAGCATCTCTCTAGAAGTGTCAAAGGAGAGAGGCTCCAGATGAGGGAACAGAAGCCCCAACAACTGCAATCTGACCCCATCCTGGAGGTGGTAATCCCGGCCAGGTTATGACTTTTCTTGGCTTAGGCCCACATTCATCCAGAGGCTTTATTTTTTTTTTAAATTTTGAGACAGGGTCTTGATTGGTAGTCCAGGCTGGTCCTGAACGTACTACGTAGCCAAAGCTGAACTCAAACACACGGCAGTCCCCCTGCCTCATCCTCCTGAGTACTAGTATTACAGGTGTGTCACCACATTCAGTTTATGTGGTGCTGGGGAACTGAACGCAGAGCCTTCAACTTGATAGGCAAGCACTTTAACCACTGACCCCTTCCTCCAGCCCCACCCAGCAACTCATAAGATGCTGCTGGAGTGGAGGGGCCTGAGGAATGCAAACATTGCAATCACTGGGAAGAGAGGTCCTCCGTTACACACTAGGAAATCAGTGACTGTTGGTTTACAAAGCTAGGAAGCTTGTCAAAGAATAGACACATGCAGGGGTTCTCAGAATACTCAACACTGAACCCCCAAACCTGATCTAACTATGGAACGTTATGACTCCCTAAGGCACAGCTGGAGAGGCCCTGGCAAGGACCACTGACCATGTCACCGTACTCAAACTAGACTACTATGAGGGCACCCTTTAGATAAGGTTATTGTCTTGTTATATATTAATACATTTATTATGACCTTGAGCAATTTACCCCAGTTCCCTGAGCCTGTTTCATTTTTTAAAAGTAGGTAAGATTACCTTGCCTAGTTACTTCACAGGGTAAGAAAGTATGACTCATAGTTGGCCTTCTTACCTCAGGTCTGACACCAACCTGGGCTTGAACATTCTCAACAAACCTAGTTCCAGTTCCCAACTTTCTCTGCTCAAACCACTTTCTCCTTACATGCCAAAAGCCACAGGCATCACTGGTAAGCCATTTATTCCCCATTTTGACTGCCCATGCAGGGTACTGCTGCTTTGATCTCCCCAAGTTACTAGGTGCCATTTCCTCCCTTTTTGCCTTGATTGTCACCTGTCACCTGAATCTGTTCCTTGTCTATCTAGCTTCTGTTCAGCTTTCTTTGACCAGACCTTCAAACTCTTTGGCCTCTGACCCCACCTTTGCTGAAATTTCCCACACGCTACCCTGCTCACCCACCTTGAGGGCCAACCACTAACACATCAGCCCTAGAATCCTGGGCAGTTCAATGCTGCTGGAGAAAAAAAAAAATCACAAGGCGGACAATCAGTGGCCCATTTCACAGTGGCTGGGTCTTCAGACCCACATGTGCCCATGGCTGTCCCTGCTAGGGTCCATGGTGTTCTTAACCGCACTCTCCCCCACTTTCCATTCTGTAGCTCCACTAGCTAGTTCCTGTTCACCACCCCTACAAGAAAACTCAGCTTCCTACTTCACAAAGAAAACTATCATCACATGAGTCCTTTAGCCCTTAGCTAGAAACACATCTCTATTCTTGACTCAGAAGGGGACCCTCAAATCCATGACCCACAGACCCCATCTTCTCTGTCTTCAATTCTCCTCCATTTCTTTTTACCCCTGACATAAAAAATACTCTATGTTCCTTCCTCTTAACCCAAAAATACAAAATTTCATTTCCTAAGTCTGAGAAAAGAAAAAGTTCCTCTTTAAAACTAGATTTCGTAACCAGGCGTAGTGGCACATGCGTATAATCCCAGCACTTGAGAGACTGAGGCAAAAATATCGAGAGTTCAGGCCAGGCTGGGATACAAAGCAAGTTCCAGGAGAGTCCACAACAAAAACCACCTAAACAAAACAATAAAAAGAAAACCTAAAACTAGACTTCCTTACCAAAAAAAAAAAAAAAAAAAAAAAAAAAAAAAAGGAACTCTTTCAACTCTATTGCTACCCATTACTGAAACCTCTCTGTGCTCTACAACCATGGCCCTTAACCTAGTTCTGAAATCTTCACTTATCTTCTGGCGTCATATTATCTAATGGTTAATTTGTTCACTGTTTATCTCCCACACTAGAATCACCCTGCTCCCCAGAATAGCGCCAAGTACAGAGAAAAGGTACTACTAGCACAAGGGGCTATCAGGGTAGC
Organism: Ctenodactylus gundi; assembly: GCA_004027205.1. NCBI lineage: Eukaryota > Metazoa > Chordata > Mammalia > Rodentia > Ctenodactylidae > Ctenodactylus > Ctenodactylus gundi. Next base: position 703,251 of record PVKB01000520.1, read on the forward strand.
GTCACTCGGGCACACACTGTACACAGCCTTAACCCGACAGGTGGTTCTTGGCCAAATGACTAAATACTGGAGTTAGTGACTAGCCCCAAATCTGAAAATTTCCCCTTTCTCCCCTGCTCTGCTCTTGCTCACGTGTTGGTCGGTCCCTGGTCCCATAGTCTAGTCTGTGTTTTCCATGATACTTTTTTTTCATCCTGTGCGGTCTTTCCCCTGATGGTCCTGGCCCTGGGCCTTCACACCGAGCTACATCTCCAGGCCATTTACTTCTGATTTTGAGGCAGGCTCTCATTCAGACACTAAGTCACCCTGGTCGGGCTCGAGCCTGCGATCCTCCCGCCTCAGCCTCGTAGAGAGCTGGGGTCACAGATCTGCGCCAGCAGCCCCGGCCTCCCATATATTTAATGACGGCTTTCGGCCTTGTACCGTGCGCTTCCGTCTACACAGCTAAATACCTCCAGGATCTCGCTGCAAATTCCACGTAGCCCAAACAGCACGTTTCCCCCGACGTCCTCCCTCTCCTCCACCGTAACAGGGCAGCGCCGTCCATCCCGCCGCCGCGACAAGCCTGAGCATCCTTTCTTCTCCCAGGGCTCCCTCTTCCGGTCCATCCACCATTCCGGGCCTCCCCCGCCCTGGGCTCCGTCCCGGCCGCCAACGTGTCGCCCGCATCCCTGTCCCCACCGTCCACACTCACCACCAGGGCGTGCCTTCTCGAGTGGGCACGCCCGCGAGGCACCCGGAGCCCGGCCGCGCGCGGGACTGGCCCACGTCGGGGCCTGGCGCGCCCACCCGGAGCCCACCCGCTCCGCCCCGCGCGCGCCCCGTCTGCCCCGGCGCCCCCCGCGCCCAGCCGGCCGGCGCGCAGGCAGCACTTCCGCCCGGGCCTCCCTTTCGCGCGGCCCCGAGGGAGGGAGCGAGATCTCGGCGGCCTCACCTTCATCCTTTCCACGCTGGCCTCCAGCTTGAGCTGCTCCACCACGCGCTGCAAGGCGCTCACGCTGGGCCCGGAGGACATGGCGGCACCGGCGCGGGGTCGGAGCGTCTGAGCCGGTGGGCTCGGCGCTGACTGGGCGGGGCGCCGCCCCGGGGCGGGGAAACAGCAGCCCCGCCCCCACC